>PVKE010006609.1:0-53708 GCA_004027555.1 Craseonycteris thonglongyai | reverse complement strand
ACTATGGAGACTGCTCTGGGCCCTCCCCCTTCTCTCTGTCTCTCTCTGTCTCTGTCAAAAATAAAGTAAATCTTTAAAAAAAAAATCTTACTTCTGAAATGTCTCTTAAATCAAACCCATTATTTCCATTCCTGCTCCACTGTCACTGCTTTAGTTCAAGAACTCATTTTCTCTGGCCTCAATAGTTGTAGTGACTCTCTAACTAAACATTCCACCCCTAGACTTCCTCAGTACTATTTTGAGTATTTCCCCAGATCAGGTCCACTCCCATCACTGGGTCACAAAGAGTTCTTCAGTTACAGATCCTGACTGCATCTCTGTTAAAATAGCTTCCTCACCAATCTCTCTGTCTTTGCTCATCAGCATACACTCCGAGCACCAGCTATGCACCTAAAAAGCAGCCACGGTTTTAGGCTGGGAAGACAATAAATCAAACTGACAAAAATTTGTTAATTGAATTAGAAGTATCTAAGGGGGCAGGCAGCCAGTCAATAACTGAACAATATAGTATATCAAATGGGACATTGCAAAGAAAAATAAAGCAAGGAGGAGGATAGGGAGCACTGAGTGGAGTTGAGAGATTTCTTGTTTTAAAAAGAATGGTCAGAGGCTTCCCTAAGGTTTAAGCAGAGATCTGAAGGGGACAAAGGACTGAGCCATTCACTGGGAAGAGTATTCCAGGCAGAGGAAATAACAAGTACAAAAGCTGTGAGATATTAGTGTAGCCTTTCAGTGCACTTGGTGTGTTGTAGGAACTTCAAAGGAAACCACAATAGCTGGAGGAGGGCAACAGGAAGGTAGGAGATGAGTCATCTGGGTACTGGGAGGCCAGATCATGCGTGGTCATGTGGTGAATTGAGAGTAGCATAGACTGTGTTTGGCGGAGAGGTGGGAAGTGAAAGAAGTGTTTTTTTGTTTGTTTTGTTTTTTAGATGGTTGGACTAGGCTGAGGAGGAAGTAGAGGGTGGTGAAGATATAGGGGAAGACATTACATATTTGAGTGGCACATCCTGGGGATGCTGCCCAAAATGGGTCTACAGCATGCATTATCTGGATCTAAAATTGTTCAGAAGGTTGATTATACATTTAGTGATCTGAAGCCCTGCCGATGCATTGTTTTAACACTCTGGAGTTTCATGTGGCTTCTAGGTTTCTCAGTCAGTGGGCCACCTCTTAGTTGGTGTATTCTCTGCTTAGGACTGATTACACTACTTAGGGACATGATGATTCCTGTCCTCCTTAACTTACACTGAGGAAACCATTCTCATCAGAACCATGGACTACCAACTAGGCCTTGAAGAATCTTGCCTTGTTTTGTGATTGAGGAAGCTGAGGTCCAGAGAGGTTAAACGATTTGTCCAAGATCAGTCAGGCAGTGGCGGAAGTAGAACTAGGATGCGCACAGCTCTGCTCCAGCAGTGTTCTTTCCAGCTCCATGCTGCCTCACCAAGTAAGAGACCAATAAAAAGCAATAAACAGGCTCTAAATTGTGTAACACAGACTATGTGAGTGCGGCTTTGTTGAGAGAGGGTAGAGATAATTGGAGATGAAAGGGTCTGACAAGTCTTTAAGAGGAGCTGGAATTTGAACTGGACCTTGACGGTGAGACAAGATGTGGGGAGAAGAAAGCTCAGCTAGGAGGAATTCAAGGACTGACTGCTGGGGAAAGACCCCAAGGCTGGAAGGAGCCTGCTGGCAAAGGGAGGATAGCAGGAGAGGCTTGCAAGGAAAGATTGGAAAGGTCAGCCAAGGAGCTTTCTGGAAGGCTCCAAATCCCAGCCTAAGGAGCTAGATTCAGTCCTGCCTGTGACCCTGGAAGTGGGGGATTACTGGGGATTACTGGAAGTTTTTGAGTAAGGGTGTAATTGTTGAGAGCTTGGCTTGGGGGAGAAACAGATGAAGTGCAGGAGAGAAGCCAGCCAGGAACTGCCACACTCCCATAAATGTGAGGTAGTTCCAGGGCAGGTTATATGGCGGCTTTTCATATTCAAGGATATAATAGGGGACATAGCTGGAAGAGTAGGTAAGGGGGCTCCATTTTGGGGGCTTCGGTGTGGCTGACCTAGTGGCAGGTCAAGGGGACGAGATCCTGCATGGTAGAGAAGGCTGGGCTGAATGCTGCTGTCAGTCCTTGGGAAGGTGATATACCATGAAAGCTGGGAGCTGCATGTTTTGAGGTGCTGAGTGGGGAGAGGTCAGCCAATAAGGTTCTCTAGGCTGGGAGGCTGGTTAATGGTTGCCATGGTGGAGGGGTCCACCCAGCCAAGCCCCTTGCTGTCTCCCTGAGCTCTCCCCAACACCAGCCTCCCCTCCCCTCCCCCTCCCAGGACATAGTGGATTTTCTTCGACGGCTTGTGGAGAGTGATCCCCAGGGCCTGCACCGGATCCATGTGGATGGGAGCAGCGGGCAGCTGCAGCTGTGGCACCATGGTGGGGAGTGCAGGGGCCTGGCCCAGGGATGAGGCTGCTACCCTGGGGAGGGCTGGCCCTCAGATGCTCCTGTCTCTTATGTTCTTCTTTCTTTCCCTTCTATTTCTTCCTCCTGACAGATTACCTTCTGGACCATTCCTGTGATGAGTGGAAAACTACTAGACAGACTGACAGGGGCAAGGGGGCTGAGGGCACCTACTGTGGTCTCCAAAAGTCCTTCCTGTACCCTCCCCAAGGGTCTAAGCCCTGCCCTCAAAGACCCTCTGCCTCGGCATCCTTAGCCAGTGGCTTAGACAGCCTGCTTCAGGTGCCCTTGCCCCAGAAGCTCCTGCTGACTGAAGAGGTGAGACTGTCTGCAAAGGGCTTCACCTTCTCCCAGAGTTTTTCTAACCCCCAGATTCTCTTATCTATATTCTCCCCTAATCTGGATATTTCAAGATCCTTCCATACTGCTTGCCTCTCTTTTGCTTTCTCTCCCATTCTCTCTCGTTTCCTGTCACCTGCCCTTCCTTCTCTAGGAAACCAACCGCTTGGCTGAGGAGCTAGTGGCTGAGGAGGTGCGCATGAAACAGAAAGCAGAGAAGAAGCGACTCAAGAAGAAGGTAGCTGGAGGGCGGAAGGACTGGGAGCTCAGAGGGATTTGGGGGAGGGAAAGAGGGAAGCTTTGTGAGAACAGGAGAGAATTCAAAGTGTCCTGCAGCAGATCCTCTTGCCAGGGGGGTGCCTAAGGGGCTTAGGAACTAGAGGGTCTCCCAGAGGCCACGTGGTGTAGTGGTTCTAGGGTCACATTAGATGCCTGGGTTGGTATATGCCTCCTTTTTACTGTGAGATATCTGTCTGTGACTCTCCTGTCTGCTTTTTCAACTATAAAATGAGGATAACACCACCTACCTCATAGAGCTCCAAGGATTTAATAAGATACTGTGCAAAACTCTTGGCCTAGTATGTGACCTAGAGTATATATTATACACATGAAGAATTGGTCTTAAGATACAAATTGTGAGTCTGTGTGTGTGTGTATTTTAGTGCTCAGAATAAATCCTTATCATCATTATTGCAGCGTCAAAAGGACCGGAAGCGACAGAAGCGCTTGGAGCAGGACGGTGGGGAGCTCCAGGTGAGTGTCTACAGGAAGGTACTAACCACCAACTGCCAGGAAGGTGGGGGCTGAGAAGGCAGGCAGCTCCAGGTGGTCCTAACTCTGTACCTGTCCACCTTCCCTCCAGGCCGAGGCCACTGCAGAGGGGGATGGGAGCCCCCCAGCCAGCCCTGGAAACCCAGCTCCTGGACTCTGTGGTGAGGAAGAAGTAAGAGTCCCCTTCCTTCCCTTCTTGGTCTCTGGGTCTGTGTCCACACCCTCCTCCCCTTACTCCAGGACATGTTTAATCCCCACTCCCTCCATACCTTTCCTTTCTGCTCACAGGACTCATTGGATCTATCTAGTACTTTTGTGTCTCTGGCTTTGCGCAAGGTTGGGGATTGGCCTTCCAGTTCCCTCAGAGAGAAGGAACTGAGCCAGGAGCCCCAAGGCAAGAGCCTGGTCCCCCAAGAGAAGATGGGCCAGGAAGGAAGGAGCTCTCCAAGAGAACAGAGCCCCAGGCAGAGTCCTAAGGCAGAGGTAAGGGGCTGAAGAACTCAGCTGGAACCAGTGGAAGGGATGCCAGAGAGCTCTGGGAAGTCACATGATCTAAGGTTTGAGAGCAGTGACCAACAGAAGGAGTTGTCTGGCCCCAGGATTAAGAAACCTTGGGTCACTGTCACCTTGACCTTGGGTGGTTTCCATTGCAGGAAGGTAGGGCTGATACCATCTTGCAGCACTGTTATGAGAATTACATAAGTTGGGTGGTGCTAATTGCAATGTTAATTGTTTGAACAAAAGAGAAGGGCCTGGGGAGGCTGAGGCCTTGAGTCCTGCTTGACTTTTCTCCTCATCCCCAGGCACCTTCAGAACTGCTGGCAGCTGCCTTACAGCAGAGCCAGGAGCTAGCAAGTGAGATTCTTTTTCTCTCTCTCCTCACCCATCCTCCCTGGGGTAGCCCCATCTGAACCTTCCTACTTTCTCTCCTCCCCAGAGCTGGGTACCAGCTTTGCCCAAAATGGTTTCTACCACAAGGCTGTGGTCCTCTTCACCCAGGCCTTAAAGCTCAACCCCCGGGACCACCGGTAGGTTCAGGCTTGGCCATGGGGCTGGGAGGTCAGGACAAGACAAGGAGTTGAGCACATGGACTTTTGATTACTTTTTCTTCATTAGATTATTCGGAAATCGCTCTTTCTGCCATGAGCGGCTGGGTCAGCCGGTGTGGGCCCTGGCTGATGCCCAGGTGGCCCTCACCCTGAGGCCCGGCTGGCCCCGGGGCCTCTTCCGCCTGGGCAAGGCCTTGATGGGACTGCAGGTAATGGGTATGACATTGGAAGCAGAGGAGGCATTTGGGTGGGCTGGGGTGGGTATCAGATCTACACTGACATTTTCTGGGTAAGCTCTTGGTACTACAATGTCACAGTGTTAGTGGTACTAGAACCTGGGGCCAGTTTGAGAAAGGGGGGACTTTTAAGTTCCTTGACCCCCCCCCCCCCAATACCTAAACTTTTTCCTTTCTAATCCCTCTGACCAAAGCTCTTTGAGGAGGCAGCTGCTGTGTTCCAAGAGACTCTGAGAGGCGGGTCTCAGCCTGATGCAGCCCGGGAACTTCAGTCTTGTCTTCTGCGACTTGCTGTGGTAAGGGACCTCTCATATGGAGAGGACAGCAGGAAGAACTGGCTGGGACTGCAACACCAAGCGGTCCTACCTTCTGCCTCAGTGGCTAAGGGAGGCAGGAACCAGTGGGATGAGGGGCATGGGCTGGACTGTTGGAAAGGAGTACCAGATGCCCCTCCCTTTCTCTTCTCAGCAGGATCAGCCCAAAGGAATCCGTGCTCCATGTCTGCCAACTGGGTCCCCCCAACCCCATGCACCACGTCTGTCAGCTGGGTCCCCCCAGCCCCATGCACCACGTCTGCCAACTGGGTCCCCCCAATCCCATGCACCACGTCTGTCAGCTGGGTCCCCCCAGCCCCATGCACCACGTCTGTCAGCTGGGTCCCCCCAGCCCCATGCACCACGTCTGTCAGCTGGGTTCCCCCAGCCCCATGCACCACGTCTGTCAGCTGGGTTCCCCCAGCCCCATGCACCACGTCTGTCAGCTGGGTCCCCCCAGCCCCATGCACCACGTCTGTCAGCTGGGTCCCCCCAGCCCCATGCACCACGTCTATCAACTGGGTTCCCCCAGCCCCATGCACCACGTCTGCCAGCTGGGTTCCCCCAGCCCCATGCACCACGTCTGCCAACTGGGTCTCCCAAGCCCCATGCACCACATCTGCCAACTGGGTTCCCCCAGACATTTCCCCACACTGAGCCGAGGGCCTCAGGCGTTCTCTCCCTTAGTTGCCCTCAGCACTCTGCTCCCAGGGCCCCTAGCCTTCTGTCTCCACTCATGCATTATCTGCCATGTCACCTGAGCCCCTCCAGCTGGCCCCTCCCCCGGACTTACAATAGAAGACCCTGTCCTCTCCATCTCCAGAACCCCTCAAAGGGCTGGGGCATCCTGGAACTTGGGAACCAGCATCTACCTCAGACACAATGAGGGAGGACCTGTCCCTCATAGGACAAAGCCATGTGTGCATCCCACGGATGAGGGACACTGGTGGCAGTTCCCTTCATATTTTAAGACTTTGTGCTCTAAAACCATAGTTAAAAGCACCCCTGGCTGTTGTTCCTCTTGCCATGGAGACCTTCTGATGAGAGAATGGAGCCCACATCCACTGAAGGAGCCTTTCTTTGATTCTCAAGCAGATGGTGTCCTCTGGGGACAGTAAGGAAAAATAAAGCCTATCAAGGCTCAAGAAGAACCAACTGTACAGAAGTTCAGGTTTTCAGACTATAACAGATCCAGCAGGGGGCATTTGGGGTTCACCCTTGGCCCCGGGGGACTCATGAACCAGCCAGAGCTCCATGCTCAGTCATGGTGATGAATAAGGCTGAGTCCCAGCGCTTCACCTTGATGGATGCTCAATTCCTGATCCCAGTTCTTGCCCTGTTTTCTCTAGCCCCAGTCCCTCATGCCATTTTCTGTCCACATTCTGACTTCTCATTTGCCCAGTGGTCTGATGCTGCTCACCTCCAATTGCTAGAAGACATGCCCAGGGTTTGCATTTGGGAATTCCCTAACCAGCTCCTGCCTAGAGCTGGCAAAGGTCACACTTCCCCACTGCTGGCACTCCTGCTACTGGGGCCTCAGCAGGCATCCAGGCTGCTGCTGCCTTGGCCATGCTCTTTCTCCAGTCTAGCACTGGGGGTTGTAACTAGCCTTTCTCTGTGTGCATTTACTCAGTTTTCCCACCAATGGTTATCGCCCCCAGAGAAGGCTGTAATTCTCTACATCCTGTGTAAGAATCATGTCTTTTGTTTCTCCTCAGAGAACCTCATGGTTGCCCCTAGCTAGTTCCCCCCTTAACCCTGCCTGAGACTCTCAGCGCGTTTAAGTGTGAGCCTGTAGGGGACTTTTAGGCCTCCCAGAACGCCCTTCCAAAGATTCCTGCAGCTCTATGGGTCTTGCTCAAACCATTCACACCTGGAGACTGGAGGAGTTGAAACACCTCCCTTCTGTAGGGTTTTCCCAAATTATTGTTAATGGTAGGCCACTTGAATACTGTATAGTGGGATGAAGTCTGCCATTACTAGTTGGGTCAACTTGGGTAGGTCTCAACATTGTGCCTCAGTCCCCTCATCTGTAAAATGGGCAATCCCTAATGAGGACTGAAAGTGAGAAAATACCCACCAAGTGCCTGGTACACAGTGGCTGTTAAATAAACCAATTTTCATTTGCAAATGTCCTACAGATTCATGATTCCCCTGGTGGAAAGGGGAGTATGAGTGAGTGCTGCTTATGTCACAAAATACAGAGTACCTGGGACTGTGGTTATCAAAGTATGTTCCCTGGACCAGCAATTCCCACCCTAGATCTTTGAAATCAGAATCCACAAGAGGGATGGGGCAGCAATTGTGTTGGAGTCACCCTCCAGGTGATCCTGATTTACACTGTTTGAGAAGCTGCTTTGGGGCCTGGCAGAAGAGACACCTATCCAGAGGCCATTTTGACCAGGACTGGTTTGAGTTTTGTTGATTCCATTCTTGATTACAAGAGGTGGCAGCACTGGGCTAGAACTTAGGAAGGCTCAAGTGGAGGTGGTGTGGCGGGCAGGGTATGGCTCAGAGCCAGTTAACCTGACTGGCCCCCTCCCTTCCTAAGAATTACTTGCCCAGGATGTTCTTCCCCTGGTTTGGGAGAAGTGTTTGGTTGTTTAAAGGATGGTTATATTATAGTGACCATCAAGCCTTTTTGTTTGGGAGACATCTTTGTTTTGTAGACTCCACTGGGGCTCCTGGCCCTCAAACAATGACTGGCTGTCCACCACTACTGTGCAGTATCTTTGCTTTCAGGCTGAGCTGGCCCCTTGCTCTTCCAGCATCTCAAAGAAATGTCCCCTCCCCAGTACCTCTTAGCCTATGCTAGACTTGAATCTTCTCCAAGAGCAAAGGACTCCTGACACGTTGCCCCCACACTCACACTGCTAACAGGTAGGGTTCTGACCTGAGTTCTGAGTCTCCAGGACTCAAGAATGAAGGGAATAAGCAAGGGGCCCTGAAGCAGGATAGGGTGTGTGTGTGTGTGTGTGTGTGTGTGTACAGGGCAACACAAGTACAAATGATACATAATGGCTGAGTGTGTGTGTGTGTGTGTATTAACAGGGCAACACAAGTACAAATGATACATAATGGCTGACAGATTCTTAGCTTTACCAAGTCTGGCCCTGAATTCTCTCTGCTCTTGCCTTTTGCAGTGGCCATAAATACCCTACTTCCTCAATCTCTGGTCCACCTGCACATGCAGCCAAATTAGCATGCCCTAGACATTGTCATGCCTCTTCTCTAAAACGTCCAAGGACTATGCTCTGACCATAGTACGATGCCTAAGTCCCTACCATTAGCCCTTCTCTCCTCTTTCTGTAAACCCTCTTCTTTCAGGTAGGCCCAGTGACAGTCAGGTACAGAACCTGTAGTGGCCAAAAACATGAGCGCCTGAGACAAGCTGGTGAGTCCTGGCCCCACCACTTAGAAGCTTTATGACATGACCAAGTTTCCTCGGACTTCAGTCTCCTTACCCTTAGCATGATATTAAAGCCACATCTCATGGAGTTATTCTGAAGACTAATCCATGCAAGGCACTTGGGACTGTTCAGTAAGTGGTAGCTACTGTCTGAAAATGTCAAGATCCCTTCTGCCTTCCAGCCTTATTCATCCTCCCTGAAATATCCTTTCCTGGGACCACCTACAACTGAGGCCCTAGCTGAGCCCCCTTGAATCCTAGGTGGATTATGCCTAGAGCATCCTTGAGTGATTGTAGCACCTGGGCAGACACAGGGGAAGTTCTGAGGAGGGTGGAGGGATTGACAGAGTGACGGGAAGCAGAAAAGACGCCTCAACAGTCTCCTGTTGACATGGGGGAAGGCCTGTTGCCATCCAGCTCTCTTCTCTCTCCATCACGCTGCAGGATTGTCAATCACCAGTGGAGTAAGTTAATCTCAGAAATGTCCGCCAACAGAGGGTGGCTGGGGGTCTCCATCCTACAAGGAGGCTACTCCATGTTCGGCCTTCGTGGGCGGAGCTGGGCCATTCCACCCTCCTGCCACCACCAAGTTCCCAGGGGAAACATTTCCCACCCAACTGTGGGGCTGAGGTCCCGGAAGTAGGGGTGTGTCCCCTCTCCCTGAGCGTATCCCTTTGCGTCCCAGCGCTGAGTTCTTTCTGCAGGGGCGGAATGAAGAGTTGGAAACCCATTAACGAATGACCTCAGGGTGAGGAAAGGAGTCAGATGCACGTCCTCACTTGGGGGCCGGTATTAAGTTTAGGAGCAAGGTCTGCCAGGCGGCAGCGGGTCAAAGGCTCGGTGCAGTCCTCAGACCCAGGAGGCTAGAAGGGGAGGAGGGGAGGGGTCGCCCGAAGTTACCGGCGTCCCATCCCCTTCCCGTCAGCCCGGGGTTTCTGGAACTCTGAAGGCTGGCTGGAAGCCTGGGTTCGAATGCTGACCAAGAGGATCTTGTTTTGTAAAAACTCCATAATTTATCACCTACCTTATAGGGCTGCTATGAGGGTTAGAAGAGCGCACAGTACCAAGCGCGGCACCTCCGCAATAACCAGCGGATTTTGCTCTTATTCTCCCAGCGCGGGATGGAGGCGTGGTGTGGCAGTCTCGACTTTATTCTCACCAGCTGGGAAAGGTGGGCGTCTGGACTGTGAACAGGAAGAGGCCGGGGTCGGCGCCCTCCCCCCACCCTGCCACCAGCGGAGCGCGGAGGCGAGAAGGCCAGGGCCCCGCCGCTGGGACGGCTGCTTTGCCTTCAATCGTCCACCTGTATGTGCTCGCCGGCCAGGTGGGGCCCGCAGTCAGGCGGAGCACGGCCGCGGCCCGGGGCGCCGTCGGGCAGCGCGAGGCGGGCCTGCACTTGCAGGGCCAGCGAGCGCAGCGAGGCCACGTCCGCGCGCAGCTCCTGCGCGTCCCGCCGGAGCTTGGCGCGCCGGTTCTGGAACCACGTGACGACCTGCGCGTTGGCCAGGCCGAGCCGCGCCGCCAGCCCGTCGCGCTCGGACGGTGCCAGGTACTTCCGGAAGACGAAGCGCCGCTCCAGCTCCAGCACCTGCTGCGCCGTGAACGCCGTGCGCGATTTGCGCTGCCTGCGGCCAGCCGGGCCGGGGCCCCGAGCTCCGGGGGCCACGCTGCCTGCGGGGATAGGGCGGGGGTCAGTCTCCAGCCTCCAGGAATCGGGCTTCCTACTAGGAGGAAATGCTGGGGGTGGAGGTGAGGGGACTGGGGCCAGACGGCGGCCCCTTACCAGACTGCTCGGGGGCGGGCCGGCACCAATGGGAATTTGCCTCCGGGATACGGGAGGTGGCAGGCTGAGGGCGCGGGAGGAGGGTGGGACAGACCAGAGGAGGACTGTGCAGGGTCAGGCTGTCTGGGGTGGGACCTTGGAGGCCTTCCTGAGGTCCCCATTGAGCCGGCTGGCAGGTCGAGGCCAGCACCAGAGGCGGGGATGGGGATGGGGGGCGGCCGATCTGGCATGTGATTGTAACAACGCCCCCCCCCACACACACACACACATCGGGCCCTCCTTAAGACTCGTGGATCGTGTCGGGCACTCTAGCTTACTCTTTAGTGACACATACGTCCCCTCCACAAGCCCAAAAGGGAGGTAGTGGGGGTACAAAGGGCAAGGGAAGACGGAGATGGAAGTTCCAGGGCCCTTGCTGTTGCAGTGGCCTTAAGCTTCTTGGGTCCTCTCCAGAAGAGGGGGGTTTGCAGAGGAGCGTGTCTATCCCAAGGGGCCCGAGCCTTGCCACCCGACACTTTCTGCGCCGGTCTAGCCCTAGGTCCTCGTTCACAACTTCCGGCTCTAGCTTGTCTCCTCCGGGTCGCTCAGTTCTGGACACCCGGGCCTTTACCCTAAGCGCTGGCCGGGAAACTAACGGAAGGGGAGTGAGGAGCGGGAGAGGCCAGTGTTGGCACATGAGCTGAGGGCAGAGGGCGGATTAGGGTGGCGGCCATGGGGAACGAAGGTGGCGACCGGCAACCTGGAGGAGAGAGGGAGGGAGAAGGCCCAGTCCCAGCGCGCAACCTGGCGGGCGCTCTACCTTCAGGGGGCTGCGGAGCGTGCGGGTCACGTCCACGGAAAGCTTTACTGGTCAGCTCCTCCAGCGCGCACAGCGGCGACGCGGGACCTGGGCTCCGCTCTGGCAGCTGCGACGCAGGGGGGCCTCCGGGAACCATGTGTGGGCCTAGGATGTCTGCGATGCTGAAGGGTGTCCGGGCTGTCCGGGGTTCAGGTCTGGAGTTCATAGCTGGCCCGGCTATGGAGATCCCGCCGTCCGCTGCGCTCAGCTCCGCAGCGGCCTGGGCCCCGACGCGCTGTCCCAATCTGGGCCCCCCGCCTCGGACCGCCCCCTGCGCTGGGCTCAAGCCCGTCTGCCCCTCCTCTTGTGCCCCCACCCACCCGCCCAGGCCTGCTGGTAGACGTCCCTGCAGGCCAAGGGGATGCGGAGAGATGGCAGAACACCGGGAAGCGGGTCTGCTCTGCGCGGCCGGGCGCGGCCCCTTGCTCATTCCCCCTCCTGGGCGGCCCCCAGATGCTGTGTGCCACGGACTCCCCGCCTCGCTGCCACTCTGGCTCATAAACTTGTCAGCAATAAAACTGCTTTTCCTACCCCATTCTGCTGGGAATGTGCAAAATTCCAAGGAGGGAGATCAGAGCTGACCTCTAGGATTCCCGATCCCGCCTAGGAAGGACCTGTCTCGTGACCGGGCGCCCTGGTCCCGGACTAACCCCAGCGCAAAGCTCTTTAAAGAGGTCATGGCGTGGTGAGCACATAATGCGATATATAGACGATGTACTGTAGGATTGTACACCTGGAAACAATGTAACTGATATCGATCAATGTCACCCCAATAAATTTAACAATAAAAAGAAAAGGTCGTGGCGGCTGGAAGTTATTAGCGCAGCACGGGGGACTCAAGCCTTGGAAGGAGCGGCGGAATGACCACAGCGGGGAATAGTGGGAATGTGATAGGGAAGCATGCGCAGGGGAGAGTGGACTCCAGCGGGTTCTCCAGCTGGACCTAGATGGTCCAGCACGGCTCAGAGGCCCCAAGGAAGTGAAAACATACGGAGACCTGGACCTCAGGAGACAGGACATAGCAAACCCAGAGCTGGGGCTGCTGCCCAGGAGGGGTGTTTGCCTGCTGACTACTGGCCTCCCCAGAGCGCCTTCTAGTTACACTAACAGATGTGTCTATCAGTCTGTCTTTGTCTCCTTCTTAAACTCCTGTAGTTCCAGTAGGGGTTCCCCATCCTGGGGAGGGCCAGAAGCAGCCAAGCAGGAACGGTGCTGGTCAGGACTGTTGGTCAGTGCACTATAAAGTGACTTGAAGGGCTGACTTCATGGATCCCATCAGATTCTAGGACAGAAACTTCTGTCCAACCAGGGACAAACTTGAAGGCCTGAGATAGGCATTCCCATTTCATCTGTGTTAGGTCCTTCTCTCCCAGCTAATGCAGTCCTGGGCTCACACTGGGGTGAGCACCCCTTAGCCCTCCTTGTATCATTAAGGAAGCCGTGGGCCAGTGCTGCTCCACCAGTGGGGCCCAAGGAGGCAAGGCTTTTGTTCGCATACACTGCCCACATAGCTGGGCATTCACAGCCCGGGGACGGAGAAGCCCCACCACTCCTGAGCTCACCAGTGCACAACTCAGAACTCACAGCTCCAGCTTCTTCACAGTGCCAATGAGAACCTGGCCCGTCCATTCTGTCACCTTCTCTTAGACCTCTGCACCTTCCACCATTTGTGCAGTGATCTTCCATTTCCACCTGTCTGTTCTCTGGGGCAAGTGGAGCTGGGGTGGGGTACCCCAAATAGTGCTTGGGAGATCCGAGGTACCTGGGCCCGAGACTCCTTAACAAGGACAGGAAGACACTCTGACTATGGGGGTCAGGGATGCTCACATTGAGGCACTGACTTGGCCTACCCAACAAATGAGGAAAAAGCACACGGTCATCTTAGTAAAGGCTCCCTCCAACCCACTCATATAGTGCCCTTGTGGAAGCTTTAGTGACAACTCGGCCCAACAAGTCAGGCCACGGCAAGAAGCTGAGATGCCTCATAACCTCATTACTTGGCTAGAAAGGGTAGCGGGCGGTGGGGGCAGAGGGGGGCCAGGAGGGATCCTCCTAGCTGGAGGCCTCAGCCCTGGGAACATCCTGGTGGTTTCACTTACCATAACCTGCCATTAAACAGGGTCCAGGAGGCTGCAGCAACAGCCTAGCTCATGTCCCAGGCCTGTCACCAAACAGACATTATAACTTTCACTCATGCATCCTCTCCTGCTCTCAGCCACTAGTGTGTGTCTGCGGGGAGTGTGGGGCTCCGCTGAAGGGGTTTTGCCTTCCTCCACTTCCATCTCTCCTGCCTACCTTCTCTCCCCTACAACTGGGCGAGGTAGTGTGGTTGGACAATGGGGTCAGGTGATCCCCAGATGTGAGTGAGTATGAGGGAGGAGAGGGAAGGAGACACTAGTAATGGGAGAAGGCTGCTGACGGCAGAGCCCAACTAAGGTCTTCCCAGCGGCCAGGGACTGGTCCAGATGATTGTGGGGCCACTGGAGGGGACTTTCCCGGCGAAGCCTCTGGAACCTGAGCTGGGGAGAAACCAGATCCGTGGAGGGGGGAGGAGGAGGGTAAGTGATTAATGAGGGAGATTGAGAGATTAAACCTGGGTTCTGGGCTTGGCAGGCTCTCCGTGGAGTCATAGGCTTTCCCCCACCCCAGCTTGGGAGCCCTGACAGTCTCCAGTGCTCTGTGAGCACCCCTCTCCCTCCCCCACCACGGTCCAACCCTTCCTGTCTTAGGTCCTTCCCAGAGCACTCCAGACATTCAGCACTGCCAGCCCTCCACCCCTCAGAATTTTCTCCCAGCATTCTCAAGCAATCCTCAAGTCTCCCTCCAATGCCCTCACTGTCCCTTTCAGACATCTCTGGGTCCTCCACTCCTCTCCTTGTAGATTCCCCACATTCCAACTTTCACCCCCTCAGGAAAGTGCCTCAATTCCCTCTTAATGTTGGGTTCTCACAACTGCTCTCATCACTCCCTTTCAGATTTGCATTTCCTCATCCTGCCACCTTACCTTACAGCTATTCCCTTTCCTCATAACCCCCCATCTTATCTGTCGTTCCGACATGGCATCTCACCCACCCTGCCCACCTCAGTCTCCCATCTGGCAGGTTCCTCTACCCAGGCCCACACCAGATCGACCCGTCTTCTTGGTACAGAGATCTGCTTAGTGAACCTTCAGTCTCCGGATTTCCTCTGAATTCTGTGAGTGAAAGGGGACAGGGACCGAGGGAGCCCCAGAATAACAGCCTTGGGGCGGTGCACAGCAGAAGATAGCCTCCCGAGATGTGCTCACCATCTCACTGCCCGCCCTGCCGCGAAAACCCACTTACCAGCCTGAGAGGGAGATGGGAGCTGAGGGAGGAAACTCCAGGCAGAGGAGCCAGAGGCAGGGCATCCGTCCATCTCACACGCAGAAAACGGTATTTGAATGAACTACCGGTAATTCAGGCACCGAAATTTTAGTTTTGTCACTTCTAGAGCCTCGGGCCTGTGATTTCTTTCTGGACCTTTTCATTGGTTCACAAAGAGCTCCTCTGCTCAACTGCTGCCAGCCGGGGGTGTGGGGTCTAAGATCAGGGAGCAGCAGAATACTCAGACCCCCCCCCCACACACACACACACACTTACAGGCAAACTGATATTACTGTCCAGGGAAGTGTCCTGTCTATCTCTTCACTCCCAGCCTCCCTTAAGCTCTGGGAGGCACTTGGAAGGCTGAGGGACCCGTCCCCCTCTGTCCAAAGTCTCCGCGCCACCTCCCCCAGGTGAGTGTGGCTAGGAGCAAGGGCAAGGTGAGAAAAGGCAGCAGGGGGCCCGGCGGGTGTGGCCTGCAGGTGAGAGCTGATACACTCAAGACGCACTGCGAGGTCAAGGGCGCCCGGGAGAGGGCGGGCTGCGCGCAGGATGCCTCACAGAGCCCCGGAGGACTGTGGGCTTGATTTGCCGGCCCTGGAGCAGACCCGAGACCCGAGTGGCCAGAGCGATAGTGCTTGCATGGGGGCAGGCCAGGGAAGGGAGTAATGGGCCCATAGATGCAGGGAGAGCGGCGCAGAGTCCGCATCTGGCTTGCATCAGTCACCTCGGGAGACGCACTGCAGCTGCCGCAGCCAATGCAGCTGACAGACAAAAAGAGGCTTGGCAGAGCTGGGGGCAAGGTGGGGCAGCTGCTCCACCCCAGATTGGGCCAGAGCACCTGACTGTTCATGGCCACAAGCCATGTGTTGTCTCATTCCTAGGATTGGTCCTCAAGTCTCCGGGTCTCGGGCAGCCTAGCTTCTGGCGGGGCCTTCTTGAGCCAAACTGACCAGTCCCAGACTACTGCTCAGTTCCTGAGCTGATTGGGCCACGAAAAATCCTCAGGGGCGTTTATATCTCTTTCCCTCTAGCCCACACCTCTCCCTCCCCAAGTCACTCCTCAGAGATGCCTGCTCACTTTCACCTTCCAAACAGCGGGTGTGCCCAGTTCTCTGGTGGGCCCCACAGTCCCCAGAGCTTAACTTAGGGAAGAAGAGAGTGGGGAACCCTGGGGTAGGCAGAATTAATCCGAAACTTCGAGATACATGCTAGTGCAGAGACAGACTCAAAGGTAGCGAAAGAAGCCCTGATTCTGGCTGAGGGACGGCTGGTTTTCTGGAGGAGGTGACCAGCCTTCAATAATAGCTGAGGATGGGGGTGGCATCAAGGGCATAAAGACCCAAACATGGGAAGTTTTGAAACATGAGGTTTTCAGGATTTGGGGAGATGGAGTATCGTTCCCCGGCCAGTGGCAATTTGGTGTCCCTACCCGGGTCTCTGTTGCCTGCCCAGCACATTGGAGGGAGCTGCCTTCACTATACCCCAAGTTCTCTGCCGATTCTTTATCTTCTTCATCCATGGAAGCTTGGGCCTTCAGCCCTCACCAGTTACGTACAAGGATCCCTTTTATGGAGTCAGACCTCAGCCACTGGAAGAGTTAGGCTTTAAACTTGGGTTCTGGCAGCATTTATGCTGGCTGCTCCATCCTGCTTGTCCCAGCCCCATGCTTCCTAGATTCATTCAGCCTCTAGCTTCCCTGTTACTGTCCCAGGGGCAAGCTTCTGGCTACCTGACTTGGAGGAATAGGGGCATGGGCTGGGTTTATTTTTCAGAGTCCAGCACTCAGGGCTGGGCTTATACAGACAAGGGATGTGTGAGAATTACTCAGTGGAGTGCTAGCCTTGCTGCTTCCCTCTTGTTCCTTGGAGATGTCTTTGCTCTCCTGGGCACTGGCTCCCACTCCTCCTCAACTACCCTTTCTCCAACCTGGCTTCACCTACCACAGGTACCCATAGGCCTGCTGAATCTCATATGGACTGCCAGGTCTCCAATTCTATCCCCTGTGTATGTCCTGGGCCCCCGTTTTAGACTCCTCTCATTGCGCAATTCTTTGGATTTTTCTTTAAATCTTCAGCCCTGCAATGGCCACTATCCAACCCAAGCCCTACTATCACACACCACTCTTGAATTAGGACAGCTCCACTCACACCTGCATCCTATGTTATAATATGCAAGGCCAGTGAGAGCTCCCCTCCAGAAAAACTTCCCTTCACCAAAAAGCACTGGTGTGGGTGGCCTGGCTTCACTTAGCTCACCTTCTGAGTGTTACATGGGTAGGGTCCTCTAGCCCTCTCCTTTGGTCATTCACTGAGGGACCTCCTTAATGACACGCAGAGGATTTCTGAGAGAAGCAGGACACAGGACAAAGCGTGAGCATGTGGTAGGCTGAGAAAGAAGTAGAAAGATGCTTTTTAAAAATTTTTATTTCAAAAAATAAAGCTGTACTTCATTTCACATAAATATCTGGGAAGGGAAGGGGCAAGGGATGGGGCAGGGGCATGGCCCCTACCTCCTCTTCTCTTTCACACTGTATTGTAAAAGCAAAGGGGATGGCTAAGGAGAGAACAAGGGGTAAAAGTAGTCAGTGGGAGCATTCTTACCCAAAAGGCCCCCTCAGCCCACCCCTGCCCTCGGGACTGCCTTGGTCCTGGCTCACCTTGCCGAACCAGCGGGACAGCCATATCTGCTTCATGGTCATATGATCAGGGAGAACTTCATTGTCAAAAAGGAGTTGCACCTAATACAGAGATGGGGGGCACAGTTTCAGGAACTCTCTGCTCACACAGGTCAAGAACTAACCTAGTCCATACTTGACTCTGGCCCTCCCTTTGTAACCCCTCCCCACAAAAACCTACTGTGGTATGGGAAAGCCGGGATGGCTCAGTGGGTTAGGCGCTCACTTTGCAGCCCTGGGGACTGAGGATCGAATCCCAGCCCCGGCCGTGCTGACCTGTATGCTGAACTGGGGAGTGCCCCCAGTTCAGTTCTCACCGGGGCGAGACCCCGGCCCAGTTCCTGCCCTGTGCAGCCCCGCGCCCACCTGTGGAACGAAACTATGTAGAAAAACCTATGATGTGCAACTATGGAGACTGTTCTGGGCCCTCCCCCTTCTCGCTGTCTCTGTATTTCTCTGTCAAAAACAATAAATAAATCTTAAAAACACACACACACAAAAAAAACCTCCTGTGGGAATGGAATACTCACATGCTGGGGATTTAGCATCAAGCGATGGCATAGGACCCTCCTGAGATGGCGAACCTCAGCTCTAACAGAACATCGGACATATTTGTTCTGAGGGTGGGGAGGGAAGGGAAGAGGACAAGGTATGTGAGGGATGAGCCCCAGGGAGGCGAGTCTCCTTAGAGAGGACCTCCCCTCAGTCCCTCTCACCTGCAAGACGCTTTTATTCTTGTCTTTGCCAGAACTGTGGGGAAAGAGACACAGGTTAGGGAGCCCTGTCTTCGCCCTACCCCCCATCCAGAGCCATGCTATAGTCTCTTCAAGGGAACAGACATTCCCTCTGTTTGCCCTCTTCCTGAGCCCCTCCCTGACTCTGGGTCATTGACACTGTGACGTCAGATAGCCCAAGATCTGTCCTTTTTACCTCAGCCGCTCCAGGCATAGGCTCAGCTGCTCATCATAGCGGTAGTAGTGGGCTTTAGAGTGGTCGAAGCTGCTGAAGGGGAGGCCAAGGTTGCTCAGGGCTGGCTCTAAGAAGGGCAGAGAAGTGATGAGGGTGGCACAGGTTCCATACTCCTTTCTCCTCAGAGAGCAAAACTCAGCAGGAGGAATGCTCTGGGGGCTACACCTTACCCTCCTGCTGCCAAGGGACATACCTTCCCCACTGGGCTGGGTGACTCGGTCCAACCCTCGGGATTGGTAGAATTCTCGAATCCGTTTCTCTTCACCTAGAAGGGAAAGGAGTAGGGCAAATAAAATATTAGCTCTTCCTCACTCTTTGTGCCTCTGGCTGTCAACCTCTTTATGTACACGATTCCTACCCAAATCCTTGTCATCTCAAGCTGCCACCCAGCATCAGTCCTCAAGAGGCCCCTCAAAATCAGGTTGGTCACTCACTGTCTTGCAAGCCAGGCACTAGCTTGTACACGATGTCCTGCATGACCCGGTCCAGTTTGAGGTTGAGCAGTGGCTGTGTCTCATGGATCTTGATGTTGCACATGGGGCAATACTTGCTGGTTTGAAGGTACTTCACAATACAACTCTTGCAGACTGTAGGAAAAGGAAAGCAGACTCTCAGGCTCTTTGGGGATTAGTGGGTTCTTGGATGGTTGGGGCAGGTAGCCCAAAGACTGACAGCCTGGTGAGGCCTAGGGCCTGGGAAAACAGGGCACTCACAAGTATGAAGACACTCTGTGATGGTGGTGGCATCCACGAAGTAGCCAGCGCACAGGCAGCAGACGATGTGCTCATTCAGATCTTTGATCTTTACTCGGACCTCCTCCTGCGGACGGACACACACTTCAGTTACTGATCACTTTTCCCAACCCCAACCCTTGAGCCTTCTCAGCTTGGGAAGTCGCCTCTTTCATCAGATCCCACGGCCAAGGCCCGCACCCAGAGCGGTGGCGGGCTGTTAGCTCCCGGGGGCTGACACTCTCTCTGTGCCCAGTAGAGGGCTCCGGCACATCGAGGGGGGGCTCACTTCACGAGGAATCGCTGGACCTTCCTTTCCCTGGGGAGACTACACGACGTAGGCGGCACAATGCGCAGGCGTCCCAGCCCTGAGTTTGGCAACGCGACCGCAATCGCGCAGGCGCATTGGGCTCCCTGTCTCTGCGCAGGCGCACTGGGCGCCCAGCCAGCCACAGCCTGTCCTCTATGCTGCCCCGGTTCGCGCCTCTAGCCGACCACGGCAGTAGCCCTGCCGCCCCTGCACCTCGTTCCGTAGCGGGTCCATCTTGTACACTGACTGGAGCTGGTTCCGAAGCCTCATTGCGATCGCAATCTGGCCCCCCTGAGGAGACGCCATCTTAAAGGCTGATCCCGGCCTGCCACTTCCGGTGCCGCCTGCGGGGCGGGACTTGTCGCCCAGCAACGAGGGCTCAGGACTTTTCGGATTCGCTGACCCTCTGTAATGCCCCGCCCATGTCCCTTTCTCCCCGTGTGCTCACCTGAGTCCCACTGGCCCCTCCCCCTCCTCAATTCGTAATTAGGGAGTGGGGGGGGTGTGGGGACAGGGGTCCTATCATATTGATCTCCTGTGGTAATTACTACAATAGACCCTACTGGACCTCGGGACTAACTTTTGGAGCCTGCAAAAGACTGCTCCCTCCTACCCCAAAAGGCCCGGAGGTCTCCGCCCGCCACAGCTCAGGGCGGTCCAGCTCCTGTGACAACAGCCCCGCTAAAGAAGACCCTCCGGGCCCCTCTCTTCGCAGTACCTCCTTCGTCAGCTGACGCATCCGCATTACGGAGCTTCATCACGAAGGCGGGCCTTCCCCCGGCCCCACAGCAGGAGTTTCTCGGGGCTTTGCGGAGTCTTGGGGAGGGTGGCGGGGAGGGAGGTACCCCTAGGGACGTGGTAGTGATCTTACCCCCACCCCCTTTCTTCATCCTCCCCCTGCCGCCGGGCATTGGGGCGGGGGGGGGGGGCTGGTTAATGATGATGATTCAATCATCGGCGCCTGCGGAGGCCTGGGACAGACTAATGCAGAGCAGATGCGAAGGAGGAGGGGAGACGACTAGGACACTACCGCACACGGACACGCTGAGACAGCGAGCTCCTGCGGTATCATAAGCTCAGCCTTGTATTTGGGGAGGATGCAGGAGCCCCCAGAGCTTGTACACCGCTGTCTCTAAGCAATTACAGTGGGATTTAAAACACAAGGATAAGTTTACTGTGAAGTGTTAACACCAGCTGCAATCAGAGATTCAAGAAGGGAGAGAGCCCAATGGAGACCCCAAAAAGCTTTCTGAAGGATGTGGGACTTTGTGTGGGCACAATTTGGTGTGTGTGTGTGTGGGGGGGAGGGCCTGAGATAAGAAATGTGGTGGAAATAGAAAAGAGGGGCAGAGTGAAGTGGGGGTCAAGGGAGGGGGACAGGAAGGAGGCCAAGGTATGGATTTGAGAGTAATGGTCGAAGCAGGGCCTACGGAGTCAGGACCATAGTTGGGGCAATAGGGATCTAGCAGACTTGAAGAGAGGGAGTTACCCTAGGAAAGAAGCATTTTTGTTTATTTCAGAGTGAGTTGGAGTGCATAAGCAACAAGTAGTTATGAGATTAGTGATTTTTAAATGAACTACTCACTACTATAGCCATTGCTTAACTCCCTGGTCCAAGATGCCATCATCTCTCCTCTGGATGGATACAGTGGCTTCTTGCCTGCTTTTCTTGCTTCCACTGTTGCCCATCTTTAGCCTATTCTCAACATATAGCTCAGAGGGATTCTGGTAAAACATGAATAAAAAAGGATACAAGGAAAATTTTTCGAGTTGATGGGTGTGTTTATTGTGATTTCACAGGTGTATACATATGTCAAAACTTATCAAATTGTACACTTTAAATATGTGCAGGTTAGTTTATATCAGTTTCACCTTAAGAAAGCTGTTAAAAATAAAAATTTTAAATCAGGTGTGTTAATGTTTCTGTTTAAAATTTTCCAATAGCTTCCCTTTGCAATCAGAATAAAAAGCAAAGTCCTTACAATGGTCTTCAAGGCCTTGCATAATCTCTCACAGTCATTCAGTCTCTCAGCTTCCCTGGACCCCCATCCTTGTACCATAGATACATCAGGATATATCCTACCATTCTGTCCCAAACTTGAAATGCTCAGATATTCCAGTGACTTTTCTTCCTCCAGGTCTTTACTTCACGAGGTTTCCTGTGATCATTGTAGATAAATCACAACTCTCTGCCCTTCCGCCTTCCTTGTTTTATTTTTTCTTAGCATTTATTACTATTTAACATATTGTACGTTGTTCTTGTTTTACATCTGCCTCTCCCACTAAAATGTAAGCTCAGTGTCAGGGATTTCTTTGTTGTGTTTATACAGCTATATCTCCAGTGCCAGGTGCAGAGTAGGTGTTCAATTAAAATTCTCTAAATGAACAAATGACTGAATATAGGTGGCGGTAATGATGGCCTAAATTACGCTCTTATGGAAATGGGAAAAAAGGTCTGTATATGAAACATTTCAGAGGAAAGCATAATAGGAGGAAGCGAGCAAGGAGCTTGGGAGGGGGGCCTGTCCCCCAACCCGTTAGACTTAAAGGTGGCTGTAACAAAGGCAGGTGGAACTGGTCAGAAGGCTAGAATGGTGGCGCTGGAGCACAAGTGTCAGAACTAGAGATGGAGGTCTAGCGTTTTCTGGATGGATGTATAGATGGGACTATTGCAGTGGATGAAACGTGAGTAGAAGTAGAAAGAGAAAGCTGAAGCTTGAGCTCTGAACAATGCTCAGGCTTTAGTGGAAGAAGAAAAACCACTGGAGAAAAAAACAGAAGCATTGACTATAATCGTCCAAAGACATAGAATAAGGCAATATTGTAGAAGCCAAAAGGGATATTTCAAGAAATAATTGGTGACTAAAAAAGTAAAACATGTCATAGAGTCCTGGATAATGGAGACACTACAGAGGAAAATAAAACAATTTCTCTTGAAGAGTCAGGCAAAGACTTTGTCTAGATAACAGATCTAAGACGATCGCGGGTAGGAAGGGCTAAGTTAATTAGAGAAATGATGATACAGGAGTGGGTACCATCTTGAAGGAGGGACACTGCAACAACAGCAGGAAGGAAGGGAAGACAGACAGAGAATGGGAACCTGGCCTCTTCCTGTGAAGCTGCAGGCTTGAAACTTGAAGAGTTGGGGGGCCACATGCATGTAGTTGGTGAGGTGGATACACAGCAGTGTGTATGGGATGGGGGGGGTGCTGATACCTGAACCTCCTCTTCAACACAAAGTATCAGGAACTATCCTTCCCAGAGAATCAAGGCATCAACATGGTGAAGGCAAGCAGAAAAATTCCCAGGACTGTGGCTGACAGAACTAGCTGTCCTTTGTTCTTGAAGTAGAACACCTAAATGTTTTCACTCCCTAGAAGATTTGTATGTGCAATTGGCTTGTGGCCATTCTCAAAGGATCAGTTAGGACTCCTGTGAGGTAGTGCCATTTTGTGCTGACCTACCTCAAAAGGCAGGATGTACAGTAAGCAGGTCTGCACAATGCTGCCTTTTTCTCCTTCATTGATTCACTCATTGATTCATTGGAGGATTTATTCAGCCCAGCTGGAGACACCCTAGTGGCCACCTCTCTTCAGAGGCACACCCTCAGGAGTGGTAAAGGGACTGCCACACTCCTAACTTGCAGGCCAGTCCCCTTGAGGGGCTTTACTTTGCTGTCTTCCGAGGCTCTGTTCACATCTGGGGGGTCCAGGCCCACGTTATCCCTGAAGGCTTTGCCTGATGAGCAGAAGTTTCGTGCCCTCTACGAGCCCCACCCCTCTACTGCTGAGAAAGAGATTTTGGGGCTCCTGTGAACGGCTAGTGGAGGTGATGATGTCTGTTTTCTCCACCAAAAACAAAAACACACCTGCCAATTTCGCAGGAGCCCCTACCTGCTCCCAAAAGGGCTGTTGGCAGGTGGAGGAAGGCTTGGAGCAATTGGATGATGAAGCTGAACAAGGTTTGAGGAGGATATCACATATGAATGCCCATTGCCTCCTTTCCCCTGGTTTACCTGCTTCAGACTGAGGCTTCTGAGAACACGGAGGGGCTGGTGGCTTTGGGTGGGGACAGAGCCCACTGCCTTTTTTTTTTCTTCCTTATTTTCCTGCCCAGATGCCCAAATATCATTCCTGGCTCCCTGGAGAGAAAAGGCCCCTCACCCTGCCCCAGGCACCAGGCTGCCAGCCCATCTGCTGGGGAGAAAGGAGGGGCAGAGCCTTTCCTATTAGATCCTGGAGAATCAACTGGAAGATCTGTGCTCCCAGGGAGACCCATCTACTAGACTTAGAAGGCATGTTGGCTCCCGTGGGTAATGGGTGGCCTGGGGCTGAGCACCAAGTGGGCTGGGGGGAGGGGCTAGGGCAGGCACAGCACGGGGAGGGGGCCTTGGGTGAGCCCAGTGGCTGAGGCAGGCCAGCCGCTCGGTGGTGCCAACCCGCTACGGGATGGCAAGAACACCCCCCTCCCTGCGCCCAGTCTCACCGGCTCGCAGGCGCCAGGCCCCCCCACAAGCCGGGGTGGGCCAGGGAAGGTAATGTAATTCCGACCCAGCTAACACGATTATGACGGCCTGCACCGGGCCGGGCGGCGGCAGGGGCGGGTCTAAGGAGCAGGGGCCCACCCGGCTAGGGGTCCCATCCCAGGGAAGGACGCAGAGTTCACACACTCCCATTTTCTGGGTCTGTGGCCAGAGGTCACAAGGTCACCAAGCGTCTTAGGTCTTTCCGTACCTCCCTTCTCTGACACGCTCCAGACCGTTTTCTGGGCTTGGGTGGGGTGAAGCATCTATGGGAAATGAGGCGGCTGGGATTTTCCGAAGGCTTCGGTGAGGTCCCAAGTGTCGCCCGTGGCGACTTCGTCCGCCCCCTTTGAGGGGGTGGGTAGTGTTTGAGAATGGACTCCCTAGGCGCAGAGTCCCGCACGGTGGTCCGCTTCAGGGGCAGAACGCCAGCCACAAGCTCCCACCCTCCTGAGCTTTCCATCGATTTCAGAAAATCGAAATTCTAAGGAACACAGGGCACCGGTTTTTGGCGCCCCCAGAAGGAGCTAGGGTTCCTAGGGGAGCGGCCTGGAGGCGCACCAGGACGCTGGCCCGGGGCGGTTCCCCGCCCTAGCCCCCTGGACGCTCCCTGCCGCCGCTTCCCCACACCTGTCCTCTTCCCGGGCCTCCAACTCGCCGGCGCAGTTCCCCAGCCGCTTCCCGTCGCTTCCAGGAAGCCACAACGAGATCTGGTCTTCGAGGGCACTTAGGTGGGGTCCACAACGAATCCGGGAGTCGGCTGGCAGGACCCTTCGGGAGGCGAAGAGTGGGGGCTGTGGGAGGAGGCACCTGCGAGGAAGCCCAAAGGCGGAGGCCGGCGAGGATGGAGTGGCGGCGTGAACCTCGGCTGACTCAGCGCGCAGCCATCCAAGCCCTGGCCCCTCCGTACTGAGCCTGGTTCCTAACACCCTCGCCACCCCCCACCCCACCCCACCCCCCGCCATCCCCGCGCTTGGCGCAAACAAGCGTGTCTTCCCCTTTAACGGGCCGGGCCCCGCCCCTGCCCTACCCCCAGCCCCCACTGCCCACCGGAGGCTGATCTGTCAGTCACTGCCCTAGCCCGAGCCAACCCTCTCCGTCCCGGCCTCCGGCAGAGGCCCCGGCAGCCCAGCGTGCATCCGTGCCTCAGAGATAGAAAGGGCGCTCCTGGGGCCCTGGCCGGTCGCGCTCCCCCGGGATGCAAGCCCCTGCACCGACGCCCGGCAGAGGCCGGCATGGGCGCGGTTACTCCCCGAGCACGGGGGTGAAGCTGTCCTCGGGGCCCCGGCGCCCCGCTGCAGCCAGCCCCGCGGGCCCCTGAGGCCGCCGCCCCGAGCGCTCCACGGCTGGGCTCCCAGAGCTGCCTGGGGCACCCTCCCCAACCCCTGGACCTCCGGTGGTCCTCCCTGACCCGGACCCATGGAGCCGGCGGTGCTGGCCTCGCACAACCTCCCGCACCACGAGCCAATCAGCTTCGGCATTGATCAGATCCTGAGTTGCCCGGAACCCCCCGGCAGTGGTCTAGGCCCGGGTCACGCGGGCCAGTGCCATGGGGAGAGTGCGGCGTTTTCGGGTGGATTTCACGGAGCCTCAAGCTACGGTCCCGCGGGCTCGTTGGGCCCGCTCCCCGGCAGCTCCGGCATGGGCCCGGGCGGCGTGATCCGCGTCCCTGCGCACCGCCCGCTGCCTGTGCCGCCACCGGGGGGAGGCGCACCTGCGGTGCCTGGCCCCTCGGGCTTGGGCGGCGCCGGGGGCCTAGCCGGACTCACCTTTCCTTGGATGGACAGCGGCCGCCGCTTTGCCAAGGACCGGCTCACGGGTGAGGTTGCCTAACCCCTCCGGCGTCATGCCCCACACTGACCCGGTTTCCTCATTTTCGATCCTCCTGATCCGACTCCTGGTCCCCTTTCATTCCCCACTCCCAGGTCATCCCAGGGGATTCCCCCTCCAACTGGTGTCTCTTGGTCCCGCAGCTAAGAGGCGAAGGGGAGGAAACTGCCGTCGATGCCCGCGCCCTCCTCTTCAGTCTACTGTTCACACCGCGGGGAGGGCAGGGTGACGTTATGGGGACCATTCTCCCAGACCCGAGGGGGAGGCCCATTTCTTCCGAGGCCCTTTCTTGTTCAGAGGCCTCTACTGGTGCGGGGCCGAGCTCGGGCACCGTTAAGGACCGTGCGCGGGAGCGCGGCGGCCCGGGCTCGCTCTCCTCTCAGGGACACCTCGGCCCGCCCCGCAAACCCTGCCCTGCTCTTTTCCTCCCTGCAGCCGCGCTCTCGCCCTTCTCCGGCACGCGCCGCATCGGTCACCCCTACCAAAACCGGACCCCGCCGAAGCGGAAGAAGCCGCGCACGTCCTTCTCCCGCTCGCAGGTCCTGGAGCTGGAGCGGCGCTTCCTGCGGCAGAAGTACCTGGCCTCCGCCGAGAGGGCGGCGCTGGCCAAGGCCCTGCGCATGACCGATGCTCAGGTCAAGACGTGGTTCCAGAACCGGCGCACCAAGTGGCGGTGAGGCGTGGGGCAGGGAGGGACCACCGCCCGGGCCCCTGAGCGGGAGGGACCGCGGCCCTGGCCAAGTGGCGGCGAGGAATGGGGGCGGGCGACGGCCGGCCCCGCTGACCCCCCACCTCCGCCCGTCCAGGCGCCAGACGGCGGAGGAGCGCGAGGCGGAGAGGCACCGCGCGGGCCGACTGCTCCTGCACCTGCAGCAGGACGCGCTACCACGGCCGCTGCGGCCGCCGCTGCCCCCGGACCCACTCTGCCTGCACAACTCGTCGCTCTTCGCGCTGCAGAACCTGCAGCCCTGGGCCGAGGACAACAAGGTGACTTCCGTGTCTGGGCTCGCCTCGGTGGTGTGAGGACGCCTGCCCGGCCGGGCCGAGCGCTCTTCCGGACCGAGGAGCCTCGGAGAGCGCAGGGCGCAGGGCTGTGAGGCGCAAGGCTGCCCCGGAACGGCGCAGCACGTGGGGAGGAGCCGGCCCTCAGGCTCTCATCGCGGGCTCCTCGGCCACCGCCGGCTCCCAGGCCAGCGTGGCGCGCTCGCTCTGCACGCTGAGACGCAGCCCTTCCCGCCGTTTTTTCACTTAGATTGTCTCACTGCAGCTGGAACCTCAGGCGCCCAGGGGGCGGGACCTGCAGTACGGGAGCCAATGAGGTGCGGGGAGGGGGGGCGGGCTGGCCAAATGGGAGCTGCTCTACTGAGGGACTTCGGAGTCTTAGGCGGGTGGGTGGGACCTGCGGCTCTGCCGAACTGCAGCAGGTAAAAGGTGGTGCTGGGATGCGAGAGCCCTCACTGGCTGGGTCGGTGTCAAAGGTGTGAAGGAAGACGCCAGACGGTGAAATAACGGAAGCAGTGCTGGAGAGCGAGTCTGACTGTAACAGGCACTTGAGGATTTTTCTTCCTTCTGTAAAGTAATTGCTAAGGATTTCTTCCTGACTTTGAGTCTCGTCCGTGTGCATTTAACCTGTCGACTAAGTCCTCCTCCTTGAGCCTCACAATGCATCTAGGCGGCAGGGTAGACAGACATTCCTCTTTGATTTTCATCCGATGGAAGAGAAAATCTAGGAACACTAATCCCTCAGGGACAAAGAAGAGAGAGGAAGAAGCAGTGGACAAAGCTAACGTGCCCAATGGAGTTAGGGTGAGCAGAACTTGGCAAATAATTAGGAAGTGATAGACCTAGGTAGAATCAAAGATAATTTCAAGGTTGAAACTCAATGATGTTGTGGATGATGAAGGGGAAACTGGGAAAATAGGAGCAAGATTAACTCTGCAGGCAAAACTAAATGCTAGACGTAGAATAAATTTTGGGAAAGCACCTTTTGGGAAAGGTTAGTTGACATCCAAATAGAGGTGGGGATAGACAGATAAAATGATTCGTGAGAACAGACAGAATCTCCAAGGGAGGAAATTCTGAGAAGAAAAGCAGAGTTCTAAGATTAAATCTTTCCCACCAAATTCCACAAACACATTTACAACGTGCAAGAT
Organism: Craseonycteris thonglongyai; assembly: GCA_004027555.1. NCBI lineage: Eukaryota > Metazoa > Chordata > Mammalia > Chiroptera > Craseonycteridae > Craseonycteris > Craseonycteris thonglongyai. The sequence goes on along the minus strand of PVKE010006609.1, from coordinate 25,978 downwards.
GATGGAGGATATCAGAGTTGATAGTCCAAGGGAAGAAAAGGGAAAGGAGTACCCAGCTGGAAAGAAAGGGAAGCATGCTATCCCTGAAGTTGTTAGACTAGGTTGTTAGCCAGGAACCTTGCTGATGGAAGGTTGAGAGCTTGGGGATGCTTTGAGGTTTAAGAAGGAGCAGGATTTAAGTTGTGTGAGGACAAAAGGGAAAATTTTGTCTGATTCCTCTAGAACCCCATTCTTCCACTTCTGGAATCAGGAGCAGTGTGATAGAGGGAAGTGAGCTTTAGGCAAGGTCCAAGGACAACTGTAGTCAAACTACTCATGTTCTATGTTACTGACAGCTAGGTCACACATACCACAAAGGCTTGACCAGAGGGGGGAACCAAACAAGGGGATATCGCTGGAGGAGTTGGCCCCGTGTCACCTCTAACTCATGAATGTTGTATACGCTGATGCAAAACCAAACTCGAATTTGGCACTGTAGAAAGAACTTTTATAGCCCAGAAGGAAGCACAAGGTGGGTTTGGCTTAGGTTGGGGGTCAGGGGGCATATCAGTTCCTCCCCAATAAACTGAAGAAGGCTACGGAAAAGGTTCTACTCTATGTAGACTATGGCTTACCCAATTCCCATCACTCCCAGCCCACCATTTCCTAAGACTCAGGTTCCAAAATTTCTATTTGACATTATGGGCTTCTAAATCTGGCTGGCTGCCTTGCTGTTAGACTGAGAGAGGATCTAATGTGATGAGATGAGCTATGCTCCATTCCTTAGGCAGCTCACTGCAGGATACAGGGATCTCCAAGCTCTTGGGTGGAGGAGGGTTCACTCTCTGTTGAAGAGGCTGCCATTTCTTCCCTCAGCTGGTTCAGGAAGTCTCTGCTTTCACTGGGGGGCAGGTTACTTAGGAAGTATGGAGGGGCCAACTCCACCAACCTAAAAGAGAGGGTCATAATTACATGATTTCTGTATCCTCTCTCATGATGCAGATTTTCAACTTCTCACTACCCCTTCCACAAACCCTGTCTTCTCAAATCATGTTACTATAAACCACTAAGATCCCCTCTTCTTCTTATGGTTCTCTGACTCCCCAGCCACAATTTTGGGCACTGGGAAGAGGAATGGGCAGTGTAGGAGGGGTGTCAGGGAACTCACATCTGTGGTTGAATCTCAGAAACAATGGAAAGGCAGTTGTCTTTGGAAATGGAGAAATTGTGGTAAAGCACCCATGGTGGGGGTCTGGCTGGAGCTCGGCGGTTTCGGTAGCAGCAGTATGGGGAGAGCTGGGCCACATGCTTATGGGTTAGGAGCAGGTAATTTCCAGTGCCATCTGTGTCTTGGGCCACCTCATTGAAAGGCAAAGAAAGATAGTGAAGGAATAAGTGAGAGAGAAGAGGCAGACAGTAGAAAAAAGTAAAGGGGGTTGAGAAAGAATTAGTAAGCAGGGTGAGAGTATTAACAGTAAAGCTTTACCTCTGGACCAAGCTTGTCCAACCTGCGGCCTGTGGGCTGCATGTGGCCCAGGACAACTTTGAATGCGGCCCAACACAAATTCATAAACTCTTAAAGCATTATGAGATGTTTTTGCAATTTTTTTTTTTTTTTTTTTTTTAGCTCATTAGCTTTGTTGGTGTTAGCATATTTTATGTGCAGCCCAAGACAATCCTTTCAGTGTAGCCCAGGGAAGCCAAAAGGTTGGAGACCCCTGTTCTAGATGTTATAGTCCCTACCATACCATACGGTATTTTCCATAGCTCATTATAACCCAAAGCCTCAAAGGAAGTTTCTCCTCATTCTAAAGAATCCTTTCAATGGCCATCTGTACCCCAGTTTCAGAGGTGGCATACCAATCTTTGGTCCCTCTGCCTTCTGCTCCTTTGAAGACCCCAACTCTTCCCCTAACCTTAAGGAAGTAGCCAGACACCAGTGCTTTCTGAAGGTCTCTGCGATTCTTCTCAGAGCCAAAGGCTGGTTGGGACAAGGGAAGTTCAACTTGTTGCATGAGCTCTAGGAGTTCTTCTCGAAGTTTCTGGGCTTGGCACAGTGCTGCCCAGTTTAGACCCCGAGCCTGGCACCAAGCCTTGTCTGCTCCACCTAGGAGAGGAAAGAGACCAAATACAACCAATGTCCTTGGGATCCCCATAAGAACCGAACCCTTGGCCAAAAGGCCTCCTCTTCCTGGGCCTAGAGATCTGTCAGCTGATTGCACACCACTTCTCCTCTTTGGAAAATCTAGCATTCCATAGGAAGATGCAGAGTGGGCCACTCACTGTGTACAAAGGCTTCGTACACTTGGATCAGAGAGCTGTGATCACCGTCTGCATGTTCCAGGGCCCGACGTAAGGCTGCTTCTTCTGCACAGAGTGGAGGACGGGTAAACCCAGGGGCAGCTGGAGGCAGAAGAGAGGAAGGTCGTTTTGGAGAATGAGAAAGGATAGTAGTACAGGTGGAATGATGAAAAGGTAAAAGTGCCACTTTATTGGAAACTTTATTCAAAAGACGCTGATAACTTCCAGGTGTTCTCCATTTTATTAGATTGAAGAGAAACAAGTTAAAGACAGTCTCTGCCCTCAAGGAGCTTAGAGTCTGGTGGGAGAGACTAATAAATAAGCAAACTTGATGTGCCTGATAGGTATGTGGGTCAATATTTGAATTTTGAGCAGGAATTAATTCAGTAGAGAAGGGGCAAAAAGGAGGATTCCAGATAGTAGGGACAGCAAGGCACAGACAAGTTAGCAGCATGGCATGTTAAGAGATCTGCAAATGCCTAGTATGGGTGGAGGACATGGCATATCTGGCAGAATAACAGGAAATAAAGCTGGAGAGGTAGATACGGGCTGGGTCATGAGAGGCTGGATGTGCTGTGTAAGTGAGTTTACGTTCTGTCTGGAAGGTAAAGAATAGCTGTTAAGAGTTTTTAAATACAAGAGTCCATGTGTTTGAAGAAGTTCACGTGACTAGTTAGGAGGCTACTAAGGAACCCTGCTGAGCAGTCTTTGGATCTAACATTAGTAATGACAGTAAATATGGAAAAGAGCAGATGAATTTAAAAACGTATATATTTAGGGGATAAAAACGGAAGAACCTGGAAAAAGATTTTTGTAGAATGATGGTAATGGAGCTGTAGAGATGATGCTATGCTTTTGTGGTGGTGATGGTGAAAAGGTTGTTAGGAAAGTGCCCAAGTTCAGTTCTAGGTTGAAATACTGTGGACGATTCCGTTAGAAATGTCCATCAGGAGTTGGGCATATAAATTTTAGATTCAGAAGAATGGTATTGACGGGGAGATACAAGGTTTGGAGATTTTAAGTATGAAGGTGGCCTCTCAGAACAAGGTGTGGATGAACTTGCTCAAGAGAGTGCAGGGAATGAGAAGACAAAAGGGACAAGGATGGAACCCTGAGGTCCACCTTATAGTGGACAAGCAGAGGATGAAGAGCCCAAGGAAGAGATTAAGGGAATGGCCAGCCAGGTAGGACGAAAACCACGATGAGTGGTCACAGAAGCTTGGAGGAGTTAGTTTCAAGGTGGGAGTGGTCAACATTCTCAAGTGTCAAAGGTCAAATAAGGTCTCAGAAGTGTTCTTTGGATTAGGTGTTTGGGAGCTCACTGGCGAGCTGGAGGCTGTCTCAGTATTGTGGTGGGTGAGGGATGCACTAGATGGAATAGGATAGAGGTTATACCATATAGCTGAAGGGGGTACAGGGTTGAGGAACAGAGGTGTGGAATTTTAGCAATAGCACATAGGAGAGGTTTAAGCATGTTGAGAGGCAAAAACCAGCAGAAGGAAAAGGCTAAAGAGACATGAGATAACTGATTAAGCCTGGTTCTGCAGGCACTGTGAGAGGTGGAACCTGGAGCACAGGGCCAGCCTTTGGAGCCCCAAAACACCAAGGGGAAGGACTGAATTAGCCAGAAGAGCCAGGGAGGGGAGCTATACCAGTGAGCATGGCAGCAAGGGTGAGCATCTCATCCACACAGTCAAACTCGCAGGAGGCCAGCAGGGCTTTGGCTAGCTCAGGGGAGAGGGGAAACTCTGATAGGATGACACCCAGGTCTGACAGGTCCCCTTCATCATCCAGGGCTGCCAGATAGTCTAAGTCTTCCAGGGCCTGCATCAGTGCTTCTGGAGCTGGTGAGGAAACAAGGGTAACAGGGCAGGAGGCTCAGATCCTGGTGGTCAGATGGGCAGGCAGGACTTGGGCAGGAGGGGTGCTCACCAGGCCGGTCCAGGAAATGACACTCCCCTGGCTCTGCAATCTGTCTTCTTTTTAGTAGTAATAACAGGGGGCTCAGATTCTCCTCACACACCCGGGGTTGGGGCAGTGGGGGAGCCTCTAGTTCTCGGAAGGACTTAGGATACAGGCAGAGGCAGGATCCTGAGGGGAGAAAGACCTGGGGGAGAGGACCACTGTAGATTTTTCAGCGTTTGCAGGTCGGTGACTCTTTTCATGTTTGATCTCAGCGAGGGCAGAGGCTCTTACCTGGAGGGGCCCCTCTCGCCCGCAGTTGTCTTGCTTCTGCCTGACACTTGCTGATTGGCCTCAATACTTGGGATTCTGCTCGGATCTGAGGATTGTATACCTGTCACCGCCCCCCAACCAAGGCCAAGACAGATCAGAGCAGGACATTTGTATCTTAAGCCCCCACACCCCTTCATCTCTGTCACTCACACTTCGAAGCTCCAGTCCTGAGTCAATGACATGTCGGATGAAAGGGAGGGAGAAGGAGAAGTCAGCCAACCAGTGAGTGACCACAACCTTCCGGGCACCTGAGTCTGTGTCCTCGTATACAGCCTGAACGGCTTGCCCATGGCCTGGGTGAAGGGGCAGCACCTGTGGTGGAGGCCCTTGGGGAGCCAAGGCTCCCACCTCCCTGGACAAGGTTTCACAGCACAGGGAAATTTCCTGAGGAGAGGGATGGGCATTAGAGCAGTTCTCACCTTTCTGGATCATGTACCCCTTTGAAAAACTGATGAAAGCTCTGGCCTTTCACTCTGAAAAAATGCACACTCATCAAGTTCAGGGTGTTATAATTTTAGGAATTGTGAACCACAAATCTCTGTTATATGGAATCAAAAAGAGGGTAGTAGGCCTTTAAACCCTGAAATCCTTGAGTTTTTCCTCAGGACCCCAATGAGAGTGAATACTACAACTTGAGCATTCCTAACCAGTGGTGCTTCCGTTCCCTGGGGACAGGAAGGTGGTATAAGAGGCACTGCCTTTTGTACCCCGTTTTTTACCTCCTCACTGGTTAGGTACACTAGCACATCTCCCGGAGCCTCCTTCCGACACAATTCAAGCACAGCTTCGCAGGCAGCCTCCACTCGATCAGTAGGGAAAGTGTCCCTGTAGATGGGAGTAGGACACCTGCCAGGCCCTCTGGGTACATGTAAAATAGGAGGATTGCCCCAGAAGGCTTGGAGCTTAGGTGCAAGGGCTGGGTCAGTAACCACAACCACTCTGGGGTCATCTGGAAGGTTTCCCAGCCTGGCATCTCGCAGCAGCCCTTGGAGCAAATCTGAGGGCACTGACCGCTCCTGAGCCTCATCCAGCACCAGCACGTCCCAGGCTCCAGTACCCCGGGTAGAGGCCACCTCTTGAAGAAGCAGCCTGTCCCAGCAAAACCTGTTGACATTTGCAGTAGGCAGAGGAGTCAGTGTGGTCACTGACCAACCCCAGAAGTCCAGGGGGGCTTCTCCCCAGGGGGGCCCAGATTTTAATAGCGAAGGTCAGAAAAAGACTCATGACTGGATTCCTAAGCCAGTGGACCCATAACAATGACCCACAACCTCATTGATAACACTGTTCCTAAACTGCACTCGTCAGGAAAGTGAGACTTCGTGATGAGGATGAGAATGAATGTCTGAGGTCTGGGCTGGAGTTAAAGGGTGAGCTGGGCTGAGGGAGGATATGGTGAGATGTCAGAGGACTGGGCTTGTTCCTACTGGGTAAAGGGAATGAGATTTGGGTCAGGCCTGCAGGAGGCCTCACCTGAGCAGGGTGTGGGGCCCAGTGCAGTCCTCCTGGGGGATGCTGTATCCAACCTCATGACCCAGGGTCAGGTCCATCTCATCAGCAACCCGTAGGGCCAGGCTCAGGGCTGCTAGAGGGTAGGGCTGAGTGACAGTTACCCGGCCTTTCTGGAACCCCCGGGCCAGCGCAAATTCTGCACACCACTGAGGAATCTGGGGTAGGGGTAGGGAAGGACAACCAGTTATACACAGGGCTTTAGCCAAAAGTGCCAAGGGAACTATGGCCAATTTAATCTCTCATTATTTGGGGGAGTGCCCTGGTCCTGGCCCTTTACCACCCTGGGGCCAGCCTAATCAGATCAGACTGCCTTTGTCCACCTTCCCCATAACCCAATCCCTCCTTACCAGGGAAGGGCCAGTTCCCTAGCCCCTCCTCCACTCCCAGAATTGCCCCCCACCTGTGTGCTCTTGCCAGAGCCAGGCTCTCCAGACACCAGCACCACTCCACTGGGGCTACTCTCCAATTGCTCCAAGAAGATAAAGCGAGCAGCCCAGATGGGCAAGGCTCGGCGCTGCTCAAGCAGCTCATAGTAGCGGGAAGAGAAGGGGAGCCCGTCAAAGGGGTTCACAGCCAGTTCAGATTCCCCAGGCTTCAGGCCAGACTCTTCTGCCAGCCTGAGAAGCTGAGAGGCCATGGTGGCTGACTGGCAGGACCTACAGAAGGCAGGGCAGTCAGTAAGACCTTGTACCATCTTCCCAACTCAGCCCCGATTCCTAACCTGTACCATGAGCTGATAATGCACCAGGGTCCACCCTTCTCAGCACTTTTTTCTTTTTTTTGACAGAGAGAAACAGAGAGAAGAGGGAGGGCCCAGAGCAGTGTCCATAGTTGACAGCATGTTTTCCATATAGTTTCACTCCACAGGTGGGCACGGGGCTGCGCAGGGCAGGAACTGGGCCGGGAGCCTCCCGCATAGGCCCTGGCAAGACACACCCCAGTTCAGCATATGGGTCCACCTGGGCCGGGGCAGAGATTCAATCCTTGGGCTCCAGGGCTGCAAAGCGAGCGCTTAACCTGCTTAGCCATCCCAGCTTTCCCTTCTCAGCATTTCTTGCCTGCCAGGAAACTACAGTAGAGACTTGTCTCCATGTAAGGATCTGTCAAAAGTAGACTATCATCCTGTAGCCAGGTAGTAAAAACCCCATGACTAAGCCTCAGGAATTATGTGAGACCTGTGGGAAGGTCCCAGGGAGAAAAGGATAAAGAATAAGAGGAGGGGGCAGAAACTGGGGAGCAGGGGCACAAGGATCCTGGATTCAAACCTGCTTGCAGCTCCAAGCTCTGTCAGGATGGCAGCCAGTTCCAGACCCACCCAGCCAGTTACTATAAACCTTGACCAGCATGAAGTACAAAGGTAAATTCTGGCTCCACCTTATTTAACCTTTTGCACTTGTATGTTGAGTGTAACTCGACAGCATAAGCACCAGCTGTATGTCAAGCCACACCCGAGTGCAAAGTGTTAACCTAGTCAGGAGCCTATAGAAAATAGGCTCCAGCTCCCACCCTGAGCATGTGTGAACTCTATAGACACCATGTACTGTGAAAAGCATCCTGGGACTTGTAGTTTTGCAGCTGTTTCTTCACAAACCTGGGCTGAACACTCCCTCTAGGTTCAGGTGTGGCTGTTTTCAGTTCAGTTATACTTACTTAATATCACTCATCTCTTGACAACAGGTGATTTTAGACAATTTCATTCTGACCAACCCCACAAACCTATAAGGAGGACCTCATCCTCATTCTCCCGAACCAAGGGGAAAGGAACCTGTTTAGGGGCTTTCGAGACCCAGAGAGGCAACAGAGACCTTGAGTGAAAACCCTGAATTTAATGTGACATTGGGGGGAGCCCCATCCCTCCCTGTCTACCACCCACCCATTCGGCCTTTTGGGTTGGGTGAGGGCTGCCCCCAATCTCCGTCCTGTGGCTCTGGGTGCCATCCTGTGCTCAGTCAGCCTCCCGGGCCTGTTTCTCTGTAAATCTCCTGTAGGACATAGGGAGAAGACACTGTGTGGGTTTTGCCATATTAGCTCTATTATAATTACCTCCCTTCTCCAACTTGCCCCTTCTTACCCATTGTCCTTTAAGCCCCTCACCTTCTTGCGTATTCATACAGTGCCTGTTTGCGCTCCTGTAGGCTCTCCTGCCGGGCCCAGGAGGATTTGGCAAATGTTAGAGCTGTGGGCTGAGGGGTCACCGGGCCAGAGCTGGGAAACTGAGGTGATCACAATGTCAGAGGGCTTGCGAAGTCATCATCATTATACACCCATCGAATGCCTACTTTGCAAGAGAGGCACTGTGCTAGGGTCTCAGGATCAAAAAAGGGACATCAAGGATAAGGAGTATATAGACTGCCCCATCCTATCCCAAGTCTTGCATGGGTCCATTTCCTGGGTCTTACCTTGGGGGTAGAGGCTGTGGGATGGGACTGGGTCCCTTCAGTGATGTCTTCAGGCATGAAAGCTACAGCTCCCTCAAGCAGATTGGTGATGGTCAAGTCTACGCAGCCAGTCCTGGCTGGGGAGAAGGGAAGAGAGAAGGGATGTGGTTCTGTGCTCACCTTTTCCCCTTCCCACCCACTTTCTTCCATTTGCCTGTCTTCCTGTGTGAGGCTACCCTTTCCCATACCCAGGTCTCTCTGGATGACGACCAGTGGCACATGGGGTAAAACCTCCTTGACTCTCTGAGCCAGAGTTGCCAGCTGCACATCAGGAGAAGGGTCTGGGAAGGGAGGGAAAGAAGACTGGGCTGCAAAAAACAAATCCGAAATGTGGTGAGTGGAGAATGAAGAGGAAGCAGAGTCTGACTAGCACAGGAATAGGGAGAAAATCATAACAGGCTGGGAAAAACCAAAAAGCTCTGTGTACAGAGACCACAAACCTGACTGAGGGCGCAATCTGGGGTGTCTTTGTCGCTTCATGTGCTCTGCTTTGTCTGCTGGAGTGAGTCGTGTCCCTGTCTGGCCCAATTCTTTGGCCACCAGCTAGGGAGAAATGAAAGGTTGGAAACGTCAAGGTCTCCAGCGTTCCTCCCACTCTGCCTAAGGAAAGACCACCTCCACCCTACCTGTGTACCCTACTACCTGTTGTACACGGAGGGCAAACTGCTCATTCCCCTCCCCCATCTGGCGATAAACAGGACGGAGCCACCTGCAAAAAACAATCAGGGCCATGTTGGGGGTACCTGGGGTAAAGGCTATCACCCTCTCCCCATTTGATACCTCTTTTCATGAACAGGGGTGGGGAGGGTGGGGAGAGAATAAATACTTTGCATTGCCTCTGTGGAGGCACTCTGATATTAACAGATCTGCAAATGGACAGGGAGAGGCAGCTACTTCCTTGACCTTGAGGGGAGCTTTTCCCAGCCACCAAAAAGTGAGGACAGTTAATACCTTACTTGATACACCGTGAAAGGGACGAAAAGTGACCACAGCAGTTCTGAGACCCAGGAGGCATCTGACACCGTCTGAGAGGAAAGCATGAAGTGAGGCCTAAATCAGGGTCAGGAATGGGAAACTTCTCCCCAAACCCCAGAGATCCCTGTTCAACACATACTCACCACAGAGACTAGGGGTCTCTGGACTTGCAGGGTAAGAGGCTGTACCACATCCTGGATAGAAAATGGCCAGGAACTAGAAGAGGGAAGAGAGAATAGGATGGGATTCCTGCCAGCCCAGCCAGTAGCTCATACCTAACTTAAAAAGGAAACTGTCAAATGTACAAGTGGATAAATGGGGGAATAAAGAGATTTCAGGGGAGAGAACCAAAAATGGACAGAAAGGAAATGAAGTAGGAATGGTGGGGGTAGGGTTGAATAAGGCTGTGAAAATCCAAGGGCCCCCAAGTCTGACCACCTACCAAGTTGGAGACCAATACCTGTGCTCACCCACCTGAAGCGCAGGAGCCCCTCCCGGCCATTGGTGGCCTCTTCCTCGGGGAATAGCAGCAGAGGGGTGGGGGGAAACCTCGTGGAAGCACAGAATCTCTTGAGTGACTCCACCAATTCCCCCCGCCCATCCATCTCCATGAAGCCTCGAGACCAGCACACAAAGCTGGGAGGACTATTGAGTAGAGGCTGGGAACAGGGAAGAGAGAAAGCAAGAATATTGGGAAGTGATAAAAACTGACATATGGGATAGATAAGCTGGGTTAGGTGTAAGGCTCGGTATCTCGTGGTCCCCAAGGGAAACCGGGCAGGCAGAGGGGAGCCTTAAGCTGGGCCCCAGGGACCTGCCCGTGGAGCTCTGGCTGCGCCCCCCACTCACGGTACTACAGCTGGTGAGCAGGTTGACTATGTTGTGATCAAAAGGTGTCACGTGGTTGGAAATGAGGACTCTGACGCGCTGATCCCGGAGTCCGGAGTCCTCCTGCCGGGCCACGAGCCCCAGCACCGCACACATGGTCCGTACCACGAACCTGGGGACGCAGGCAGTGGTGACTGCACAGCAGCTGGCCGGGCCCAGCCTTGACCCTCCCCGATTGCCCGGGTCGGAACCTGCGAAGGACGCTGTCTGGCAGCGCGCAGCTGACCAGGAAGACGTGGATCCCAAGGAAGAGGCGCAGGACGAGGAGGCAGAACCCGACGGGCGCGTAGAGCAGCAGCGCGAGGAGCAGAAAGCCGTCACCCGGGAGCCTGAGGGCGAGAGGCGGAGTGATCGGGCGCAGAAGGCCGAGTGGACGCGGGAGCCATCCTCTTCCCGCCGGGCCTCTTACCGGTGCGAGTCAAAGAGCCGCTCCGGCCCCGGCGCCGGGGGAGATTCCATCGCTGTTGCTTTAGGGGTGTTTGGTCGCCACCGCCATCTTCGTGCCCCGGCGCAGGGGCTCCTGGGAAGGCGGAGTCTCCGGGCGTCCTCCCAGGGTGCCAGGAGCCGAAATACTGAGGCGCCCCGGAAGGGCTAGCGGTCCCAGCATGCCTCGCGGGCCCTTGGGCCACCTCAGAGCTCGCGTCTCGCAGAGACCACATTTCCCGGCATTCGCCGCGCGGGGGTGGAGTGGGCCTCCCGGAATCCTGGTCCCGGCGTGTGCTTCTGGAGGACTTCAGGTCCCGGCGTGCCCCGCGCCCCACGGCCCTCCAGCTCACGTCCAGGGGCGCCGCCTCTGTGTAGGGCGGGCGAGGACGCAGCCAAGGCGGAGCTGATGGCTGCACTGAGGGCGGGGCGGGGTGCAGGCTGGAGCCTCTGGGGATGGCGGGCCTTGGGGGGTATTCGCTGGAGGAAGGGGCCCCTGTTGACTCTTGACCTTCGGGCCGTACTGATGTCAGGAACTCCTGACCCTCGGGCCCGAGTGACTTATGGAACCTCCAGTCTCCGGGTTCGGTTGTCTGTGGAGGTCCCTGGACCACGGACATGTCTGACGTCGGGCACTTCGGTTTCTCGAGCACGGCTGACTGCGGGAACCCCAGACCCCCGGACCCAGGAGGACTCAGGGGCCCCTGGAGACCGCCCGCGCGTGTGGCTGGCAGTGGCACTGGGCGCTGGGGGGGCAATGCTGCTGTTGTTGTGGGGCGGGGGTCGAGGTCCTCCGGCCGTCTTTGCCTCTGTCCTTGGCTCGCCACCCACCTCTCCCCGGAGCCAGTACAACTTCATCGCAGACGTGGTGGAGAAGACGGCACCTGCCGTGGTTTATATCGAGATCTTGGGCCGGTAACGGTGGAATAGACCCAGAGGCACGGAAGCCGCGGGCTATAGGGCGGGCAAGCAGGAGGGGTAAGGCCGCCTTACGTCCGTGGTTTCCCCCCATCCCAGGCACCCTTTCTCAGGCCGCGAAGTCCCTATCTCGAATGGCTCAGGATTCGTGGTGGCTGCTGACGGCCTCATCGTTACCAACGCCCATGTGGTGGCTGATCGGCGCCGAGTCCGTGTGAGGCTGCCTAGCGGCGACACGTATGAGGCCACGGTCACAGCTGTGGATCCTGTGGCAGACATCGCCACGCTGAGGATTCAGACCAAGGTGGGGTGCCGAGCGGGCTGGGTTTTGTTGGGCCTGTGAATTGGCTCACATCTCCAGATGACAGGTCCCTTGTACCCATTCTCCTTTAGGAGCCTCTCCCCACACTGCCCCTGGGACGCTCAGCTGATGTCCGGCAAGGGGAGTTTGTTGTTGCCATGGGAAGTCCCTTTGCACTGCAAAACACGATCACATCCGGCATTGTCAGCTCTGCGCAGCGTCCAGCCAGAGACCTAGGCCTCACCCAAACCAATGTGGAATACATCCAGACTGATGCAGCTATTGATGTGCGTCCTCATGTGGAGGAAGTGACAATCTAGGTTGGGGGAGGGGGAGAGGCTGTGTGGTACAGGCACCAAGCATGATAAATGGTGGATGAGCCGATGATATATCCAGGGTGAGCTACAAAAATGTAGCCAGTCACTCATGGGCCGGGAAAAGAATTTGGAGAAAATGCCTACATCCTGGTTATGCCCCTAGGCATAGAGTCCCTGGATCTCTTCCATATTTTCTTCTTGTCCTGCAGTTTGGAAATTCTGGAGGTCCCCTGGTTAACCTGGTGAGTGGGTCATCCTTCTTTCCAAGAAACCCTGCCCCAGGTCAGTGTGGGAAGGGATGGGTTTTCCCTAATTCAACAATGGTCAAGTTTCTGAACAGCCCCCAACTCCCCAATAGTCCCTGCTACCCTTGTCAGGTATCCCCATCTATTATTTGTTTGGGCTAGGGAATAGTATGGTCTCTGTCCCTGCAGGATGGGGAGGTGATCGGGGTGAATACCATGAAGGTCACAGCTGGAATCTCCTTTGCCATCCCTTCTGATCGCCTTCGAGAATTTCTGCATCGTGGGGAAAAGAAGAGTGAGCCTGGTTTTGAGGGGGAGGAGGAGGGAAGGGGTTCCTTTAAATTATGAGGGGCATTCATTGGGCCTTGCTAGAGAGGGGTCTATTGAGAGGAGAGGGAGGGAAAGAAAGAATGTAGCTGGGTGGGGCTCATTTGTCTCTTTATCATCATAGATTCCTGGTTCGGAATCAGTGGGTCTCAGCGCCGATATATTGGGGTGATGATGCTGACCCTGACTCCCAGGTATGAGCATTAAAGGTAGTGACAGGACCACCAGTGGTGTGCATTTGACACTTCTGTTGAGCTTTGTTCTCAATTCTGTCTTTATCTGTGATGAACTGCCTCACACTTGGAGCAATCAGAAGAGCTTTCTCTCTCATCATGGCTTTCTCACCCCACTCCATTTTGCACACTTGCCACCAGATTAATTTTATTCTATTATTGCTTTGATTTAAAACCTTCAATCTGTTAACCTGGTGTTTAGGGGCCATTTTCCATTTGTCTCCAATTCAACCTTCCAGACCTGGCTTCCTACATGAATGTTTTCTGTCCCAGCCAACCTGATTACCTACTCCCAGGTTTTTATTTCTGTTGTTTTTGTTTTGTATACTTAAATATCAGACCCATCCTTTTAGGCTCAGCTTAGATTCTACTCCCTCCTTAAAGCTTCTCTTAAGATTTTAGAATGAAGTTAGTGCTATTGACTTAACAGTGTCATTTGGAATTAGGTACCTTTTGTACTCATGTCCCACTCATTAACTACTAGAAGGCAGAAAGGGAACAGCCTTTATATCTGGAGTACCTAGTGCATACCCTGTCCATACAGTTGTCAGTATGTTGATGAGAGATCTGAGGTGAACCTAAGATGAGAGCACCTTGGTGTGGATAACAGGGTGGTGTGTGTTCTTTCAGCATCCTTGCTGAACTACAGCTTCGCGAACCAAGCTTTCCTGATGTTCAGCATGGCGTGCTCATCCATAAAGTCATCCTGGACTCCCCTGCACACCGGTGAGGGAGAGACTGCATTGTGAGATGGGGGGTGGGTGAGGTATGCCTGTGCCCTTGAACTGGGCTATCTAGTCCTTCTTTTCTCTCTGTCCATCTTTTGCCATAGGGCTGGTCTGCGGCCGGGTGATGTGGTCTTGGCCATTGGGGAGCAGTCGGTACAAAATGCTGAAGATATTTATGAAGCTGTTCGAACCCAATCCCAGCTGGCAGTGAGGATCCGGCGGGGACCGGAAACACTGACCTTATATGTGACCCCTGAAGTCACAGAATGAATGGATTAGCAAGAGTATGAGGCTATTGCTGTGATTTCCACTTTGTTTTGCTGGCCTAGGCTCAGGGCACCTGGACAGAGGATTAAATGTGTGGGGCAGGTCTCTCCAACCACTAGCACCAATCTTTGGGCTTTGAGGAATCATAAAAACACTTTTTATATAAAATAAAGTTATACCCAGCAACATGTTATAGTCAAGAATGAGGGAGGAGGGGTGCTGATCTTTTCCTCCACAAAAAGGCTAGAGGTAAAGTTATATACCCCTGAACTGGGGAGATATTGGAGCTGATCATCCTGATTTCCCTAGTCAAGAAAATAAGCTGCTGCTGTCTGTTGTTCTGGCCAGTTAATCAGGTGCCGCTCTTTGTAGCCTACTCTGCTCAGTGCTGGGCCTAGGAGCCAAGTTTCCCCATGCTGTGCCATAGGCCCAGACAGCTGGCCTAGGAAGGAGGGCAATAACGACAGTTCTATATCCATAGCACACACTGGATGAGTGCAGTGGGCCTGCTGACACCGGAGGTCCTTGGTAAGCTCCTGAGGTAATGGCAGCCTCAGGCCCCTGCCATTAGGGGCCAGTGGTGGTTTGTAGAGGTGGGTGGTGGCACCTTAGACGATCTGGTTGCTGGTCTGGCCAGGGTAGCGCTCGAACCTCTTGTTGGCCTCTTCACTGAAGGCATCACCTGCAAGGTGAATGGGTGGTTTGGGTAAAATTACAGACCCATTGTGGGCAAGGGTAAAAGGCTGGGAGGTCCAGAGGTGGGAGGGAAGACACAGAAACACCCTCCCATTCCCCCGTCTTCCTGGGCTACTCGTAGTCCCACCAAATACCAATGTGGCAGTTGTGCACCCAGATGCGATGTCCATCATATTTGCAGTTACATTTCATTGCATTGTTGGTAAAATCACTCTCTGCTACTTCAAAATTGGGATTGATGACCACCTGTGAGTGGGAGAAAGGCAGCATAACCCAAGAGTGTCTTTAATAAACACTCCTCCCTCTTGCCAGCTGCAAATCTCAGCCCTCGGGCACCTGCAGAATGTAGTTTCCTGGCTTCACATCTGTGATGTCAATCCACTGACAGTCAATGTCATGCCGGTAGAGATCCCAGCAACCCACGGTGATGCCCTGCTCTCCAAAGTTGGCACACTCATACCTCTTGGAGACATCTGGAGGGATTTGGCATGTGTCACTATGAGGCAAAGCTGTGGGATGGAGAGACTAGTCCACTCTAAGCCCCAACTCACCCTCCAGACACTCGGTGTCTTCTAGACAGAAACTAGCTTTGTGGCCCTCGGCCACCTTGGTGCCATTGGGGGTCAGGATATCGTAGTGAGTGAAGATGTCCATACTGTGGTAATGCCTGTGGGGACAAGGGAACCCCTGTTTCCTTCCCTGCCGCCAGCAGGCTCACCCTATGCCCAGTGGCCTTGCCCTTCTACTTGATCCTCTCACCCATGACACTCATGCCACACCCAGGAGTGGCGCCCAGCCTTGGGCCTGAAGTCAGCTCGTCCCAGGTTGTGAATCTGGGAGGAGAAGCGGAGTAGACGCCGGTGGCCGTAAGGCCAGTTGGCCGAGCGGGCCGAGCGGGCCAGGCAGTTCTCTTCCGCAGCGCAGTACAGCATGTGCAGAGGCCGGTCCTCGATGTACGCAGTCTCCTGCACCAGGGCTGCGTGCAGCAGCAGATCGGACGCGGCTGCACCCAAGAAGGAAGGGGTGTTAGCAGCCACTGCTGGGGGTGGGGCGGGGACAGGCGGGGGCGCTTCCATCCCGCCCTAGAGTGTGTGAGGCTGGTTTTCCACAGGGGAGGAGTATACCTCCAGATTAGCCCTCTCTCTGACTGGGTGGGTGGGGGGGCTCTCCTGGCTTGCTCTCCACTCACTCTCAGAACAGATGACGCCAGCAGTGAAGCGGGCTTCTGTCCTCTTGCAGGCAATGTGGGTGCCATGATGAGCACATTGGTCCAGGGACAGCTCAGTCCCTGTGCAGCGTACTCCACTCATCACCACCTCTGTTACATTCCCTGAGTCCCAGTACCATGTCTCCTGGGGACATAACGTAGGTGTTTCTGTGAGGCCCCACCATCCAGCCTCCTAGGTCAAAGGACCTATTTCCAGTCCCTGGCCCCAAACACAGGCTTGGGAGGCAATAGCCTTGGTTTCCCTCTCTCCTTCCCACTCACCTGCAGGCCATGGTTGGCATAGCCAAGTCCAAGTTGCCTACAGGCCACCATGGCCTCCAGTGTTCCCCAGTTATCGCCACAAATGAGGCCCCAGCGAGGGGGTCCAGGTCCCCCTATTTGCACCTCGACTCGCCCCTCATATCGGCTGCGGCCCCCACTGAGTCGGATCTGTAGCGACAGAACAGAAGAGCTGGGAAAGCCTGTGGGGTGGGGTAGTGGCAGTCTAGTAGGCAAGTGGCTGCAGGGTGATTCAGAGGCACACAAAGGACTAGCAGCAGTGGTGTCAGCTGGGAGCTGCAGGATGGCTGGGGCCAAGGGCAGTGGGCTAGGGGGCCATCACACTGCAGAGCACGACTAGGACTGGAGAGGACGCGACACACCTGAGCCAAGGTAGAAAGTGTCACTGACCTTCGTGTCCACCCCAGTGTAGGGCAGGTTGCATCGGACCCCAGCATCCTGGCCATGGGAACAGTCCTCGGCTGTGATGTTCCTGTGGGGGCACTTCCAGAGGGAGGGCTCCTGCCCAGAGCATCGAACTTCACTCAAGTGGATGGCACCCATGCCTGTGGTGACAGCTGAGATCAGGAGGTTGTAACTGGCACTGTACTGCCCAGGGCTTGTTTTCTCCCCAAGGATTATCCTCCCCAGGAGCGTGGGCCTCCGCCTTCCCTGTCCCTCCCACCTTCCTCCCCCTCACCCTGCCCCATGCGGGCACCACTCAGAGCCTCTCGAGCACTCCCGAAGCCCAGCTCCCGACACACCACGCTGGCTGCCTGTAGGTCCCACTTGCGGTCACAGACTGTGCCCCACGTGCCAGTCTTCAGGACTTCCACCCGGCCCTCTCCAGGGTGGGCCCCACCTTTTAGACGCACTCGAGTCTATAGAGAAGAAAGATGTGTCCAATGGCAGTGAATGGGAACATCAGTGCTGAGGGGGCTGAGCAGACCCGGTGATGAATGAGGCTCTGATGTGGGAGGGGGTGTCTCAGGTCTGTGGCCCACCCCCTGGAAGGTTTCTCTCTGTCCTCAAAGGTCAGGGCTATGCTTAGGGGTGACCAGACTAGAGGGGTTTCTCCACCTGGTATGGGGAAGGTCATAGTCACTGTCTCACACACCTCCCCCTGAGGCTTCGACTGTTGTTGCTTCCTCTGGCCACTGGATGCTGCGTAGAGAGGACCTGGCACACAGCTCACCACCGCAGGGGCCCCCCCAGGGCACCTGGTGGTGTCATTGGCACGATAGAACTCCAAGGAGCAGCGGGAGAGGTGGGCCTCCGTGCCCACGCACGCCACCCCATGCAGACCAAAGGAGTGTTGCTGCCGCTGGGCCAGCAGCCTGGGGGGACAGGAGTGGGGAGCAGTAGGGTAAAACAAGGCTCCTGCCTCTTTGCCCACAACCCGGCCTCCCAAGCCATGCCTCCACCACCCCCCAGCTTTTCACAACCCTTTACATCTCTCTTCTTCCCCAATTCTGTTACATTGCCCCCAAAAGGCAAAGGGAATGATGAGTTTCAATGCTGAAAGAGCCTAGGCTACCAGGAGGGGAGGGTCCTTGGGGACCTTTGCAGTAGAACCCTGTGGGAAGGCGTCTAGTCTTGATTTGCCTGACAGAAATCCTATTCCAAACGGCTTCAGGCTGCTGACCTTAACAGAGGCTGAAGCTGAGGCTGCTGCGCAAAGAGGAGGGAGCTAGGATTGCCCAGTGGGAAGAGATGGGCAGGAGAGGGTGGCCGACACACACAGGAAGCTGAACAGCCAGAGTGAGCAGATCCTACTATTGGGCTGAGACTGGAATAAGGATGCAAAGGAGTGAGTATGTCTTGGGTCTAAATGGCTCCTTAGAGGCCAGAGGGACTTCTAGGCCACAGAATGACGGGTTGTTATGGGAAGAACAGACTAAATGGACACATGAAAGACTGGGGCTGACATATATAGGGATGAAGGTGTATAAATGCAAGAACAGACATAAGTTAGAAGGACTGCATGGCCAGGGAAGGAGGGTGAATATTAAGAACAGGATAGTAACGACAGCCCCAGACCTGAGCTCAGCTGTGAGTATTTAATGAGGCAGTCAGAGCTTCTGCAATTTAAACATAACAGAAAGAATGTTCCACAGCCACTGGAGCATGAAAATGACACTAAACTAGACATGTTAAAACTTTGAAACACTGCAGAGAGATGCTTGAGAGAGTGATGGACTGAACTTATTGACCTCAAAGGAATGAGAGATTGCAGCGAGGTGTGTGACAAGAGAAATACATTCTTCTTAGAACAGCAGGTTTAAGCCCAGAGGGGATGAGAACCAGTTAAGGCCTGGTATTGGAGTGAACCTGGGAGGCGGCTTTGGCAGTGAATTATTGCAGAAATGTGCCCCATCACTTGATGTCAGAGGAAGGAAGAAATATGATGATTTGAAGTCACTGGCCAGGAAGAGAGAGAGAGAGAGGAGGAAACGTTTATAAACACAGACAAAGGAAGCCTGGAGACTCGACAGAATACCTTTGGAAGCTCGGAATAAGTGGATTCTGAAGCTCAAAGAGATCAGGTACTCTCCCAGAGTCCTATTTGGCTGAAAATAAAAGTCATAGGGGCCATCACAGGAAAAAAAGACATCTGTCTTCTGAACTCCCTCCTCCCCTTTCCCCACAGCTAACAAAGTAAAAAGGGCAGTGTGCACTTTCATGTGGGGGTCAGGGAAGGCCAGAGTATGACCCTAAGCTCAAAGGCACTACAAGAACCTCCCCAAATTCCAAGCTCCTCTGAAGCCAGCAAAGGAAGGAGCTGGGGAACGAGGGGGACCAGGGGACCAGTGGGTGATCCTAGAACGTGCTGAAGAGAGGAGGGGCCAATAGAAAGGGATGGGTTCTCTGTACCTCAGCCACTGCTGAAGAAGTTATCAGGGAGAACTTGCATGTGGAAATGGCCTATGGGAGCCTCATGAGATACAATCACTAGGGTTGGAAGATCTGTGCTCCCTTGGGTTCTAAAGAAAACCCAGGGGGAAAATAATGGAACTGGGAGCCTAATTGTGTCAACTGGGCCAGAGAGGAATGGGCTAACCTGATCCTACTGAATCTTCTCTCCAAGCCAGTGCACTTATTTTTAAAAATTAAAGGTAGAAGGGAACACTGATCCCATAAACAAACAACTTCTTGTGGGGAGAGGCAAGCGTGGCATCTGAAGGACTAAAGTGGCAGAGTACGGTATCTACTAGAATTCCCTGGGGGAAGATAAATGAGCATGTAGAACAAGGTTCAACTCACGTAGAGATTTTCAAAAATCCTGTGACAAGCCTTATTCCCCAGACACCAACATAAGGGCTAGCCTACTTTATGTTTCACCGAATCTTCTGGAAGATGGTCTGTTGTAGCTGCTGCTGTTCCTCTGCTCTTGGTGGAAGCCTCTCTTGGACCCCTCCTGACCACAGCCCAAGCCCCTGACTCATCACTACGTGCTCCCTCTCCTCTCCACCCAGCCTGAACTTTATTTACCTCTTGATTGGCCCCCTGCCCACTCGGGCTTTGGGTTTGACTTTACGCTTGGTGATTGGTCTGAAAAAAGGAGAGAGAAGTTAGTGGAGGGAGTGGTTAGGTACATGGCCACCGAAGGGCAGAGGGTGTTTTCTGTTTCTGGGAAGGATCCTTTATGCAGAGTGTGGGAAGGGGTAAAGTGAAGGTGGCCCAGGCTCCACACACACTGACTGCCGCGTACCACCGAACTGTATTTTAGGATCTCCTGCTGCTCCCTGCATTCAGCAACAGTGATGAGAGATCTAGTTATGTCAGTCCAGTTGGGTGAGGGGAGAGGAGATAAGAGGAAAGTTAAGGCAGGAGAGAGAATGAGAATGTGGGTGAATTAAGGGAGGTGAAGACTGGGGGAAGGGGAGGAGGTGTGCAAGTTGTTGAGGCTGGGGTCCGGGCTATATTGGGGGAAATAATAAGTGCGAGGAGGCTTTTCCTCAGCCATTCCTACATTACTTCCTCCTTGTGTTTCCTAAGGTCAAAGCTTGCCCCTTCTATGCCTGCCACCCCTCCCACCACCCTGAAATGGCCATTTTCCAGTCATACACTTAATTCATCAGCTGGGGTTTGGGGATGGACATGGATAGGCTGCCTTCCATCCATCCACCTCCTGGGGCCACAGTGGCGAGCAGGAGGTCCCAGGGCTCTTGCCCCATTACCTTCCAGGGGGCTTGGGGCGTCTGGCCGAAGCTTTGGCCGCTCGTTTCCTCAACTTTCTGTGAGGATAAGACAACAGCAGAATCAGGATCAATCTAGAACCAAGTGGGAGACTGGTGTAGCTGGGACCTGGGGCAAGGTTCTATTTCAACAATTAAAGGGTTCCTGGTGGCAGGATGTTAGGACATCAGGTACCCCCAAGGCTCTACCCTTCACAGCTGTTTGGTCTCATAAGCACATGGCCAGGCAGGTGAGCAGCACTGAAAGACATAGGCTCAGGAGGGGATAGAGCCCCTCCACAGGACCCACAGAAATTAGGCTAAAGCAGATGGGGGGAAGCTGTCTTCGCTGGATATTAAGGCTGATCTAAACCTGAGGGGAGGGTTCAGGGGAAGGGTGGCCATAGAAGGGTGTTAGGATGGTTTGGACTGCCAGACTGACCAGACGAGAAGAGAGAACTGGCCTGGTCACGCCTAGGAAGGATGACTGTCCTTTTACTCTTGGATGTTCTCTGGCTTCTGGCATTTCTAGGTCTGAGGCCAGGGAACCAGGAACCACAGGCGAAGGCTGGAATACCCAAGGACGTTCACTTCATTTGACTGGGGACTATGAGGTCAGGCTGCTGAACACGACAGCCCCTTTCCTGCCCAAGTTAAATCCCACACACTAGTCATTCACAGATGGAGCTCATCTCCCAAACCTACTTCCGGAGAAATAAGTTCTGAAACCTTATTTTTTTTTAATTGGCCTAAATATTTGACCTCTTTTGTTCTTCAAGAGGTTGCCTTAAGTCTAATGTCTGGAAACTAGGTCTGTTTCTCCTCTCATTCTCCCTTCGATTTCAAAGACTTTAATTCTGTCCCCTCTTTGTCCTGTCCAACTATGTATGGATGAATGCAGGTCTTGTCTGTCTGTTCTTAGAAGTTTATGGAATTCCTTGTTATCATCTTAGTTATCCTTTCTTTGAGCATGTTCTGTTCTGCTGCTTCTCTTATTTGGATGCACTATATAGTGTGCAGATGCATTAGGATTCTAATATATAGATTCTAACTAGGGCTGAAGCTGTCTGGTATTTCCTGCCCTGGCTTCTTCCTGAGGATGTACTTAGTTGGTACTTCATTTGCCAAAACGTTCAATATGTCCAACATTCTGAGCCAAGAGTCTGCAGTAACTCTTAGGTCCCTTTCTTGAGACATTACAAAGAATTTAGAAACTTTTGTCATATAAGTATAGTGTGAAACTTTTTCTCCAAATGTCTTTTTCTCAAACATGTCTAAAATGAAAAATATAATCCTTGGCATTTCCTTTCATTGGTAACCCAGAGATCATCTTGATCTTCAGAGTAGGCCTCAGAAAAATGCAGTATTACCTAGAAATTTAGAAGTAGTCTCCACTTATCTATGGGAGATTTGTCCTAAGAGATCCCATGGATGCCTGAAACCACAGATAGTACCGAACCCTACATATACTGTTTTTCTTATACGTACATACTTGTGATAAGGTTTAATTTATAAATTAGGCATAGTAAGAGTTTAACAATAACTAATATAAAATATAAGTTTTAACACCATACTGTAATAATAGTTATGTGAATGGCTTTGGGGCCATTATTATGTAAAAAAAGGGTTACTTGAACACAAGCACTGTGATTCTGCAACAGTTGATCTGATAACTTAGATGGCTACTAAGTGACTAACGGACAGGGAGTGTACATAGCATGATATGCTGGATAAAGGGATGATGATTCATGTCCCTTGTTGGACAGAGCAGATGGCATGAGATTTCATCATACTGAGAATGGTGCACGATTTAAAACTTACAAATTGTTTACTTCTAGAATTTTCACTTAGTATTTCTGGACTGTAGTTGACTGTAAGTAACTGAAACTGTAGAAAGCAAAAACTGTGAATAAGGAGGGACTACTGTACCTCTTCTTCAAGCTGTTTAAGGACCTTATAAGGTTCTTATAATATACAAGGGCTGTCTGGAAAACATCCAGCCATATAATATATTATATAGCATATGTAATTATATGTGTATTGTAAGGTATAATATAGGTTATAGTAATGACCTGGCATTTATTTAGGGCCAGTACACACACACACACACACACACACACACACACACACACCCCCCCACACACCCACCCACACCCCCCCCCACCTCTACCCCATCTCTCCTCCTCTTCATAGAAAAGTTTTCACAATCTGTCAACACTCATCTTCTCTATATCCTATCTCCCCACTCATTCCTTAATCTACTCCTTTCTGGTTTTCCCCACCCATCACTCAGCAAAAATAAATCCAGCAGACATTTTTCAGTCTTCATCTTATTGAGCTCTTGGTAGCTTGGTTTGATTTCTAATTCTTTTTTTAATTTTAATTTTATTTTTTTTTAATTATTTTTGAACTGAACTGGGGGCCTCACCGCGTTCAGGAAGCACACCCCAGTTCTGCATGTGGGTCCGCCTGGGCCGGAGCCGGGATTCGATTCTCTGTCCTCTGGGCTTCAAAGCAAGCGATTAACCGGCTGAGCCATCCCAGCTTCCCCTTGATTGCTAATTCTGATTACTCTTTTTTGATCTTCTTTGCAGGCTCCTCCTCTATCTAGTCATTTAACCCTTTTAGTGTGATGGGCTGATATATTGGCTTTTGCATCTTGGGCGAAAAGTGCGGCGGGCCGATATATCGGCTCATACGTAGACCATAGTTAAAAGTACTCTAACTTTTTATATTTTTTCTTGTATGATGTATGACTGAAATAATTACATTTCTTTTTCAGACGATGTAAAAGAATAGTATTATTATTAACTAATTCAATTTATATAAAACTAAAAAAACTGCATGTGGACATCCAAAACAATAACTTCATAACGTTTTTTTTCCTATGGTGATACATTATATTAAATTACCCTTCGCATTTCTCGCTAGTACTGCTGGCAGAAGGTAGCACTAAGAGGGTTGAATTTCTGAAGCTCTAAGACAAGCTTATCCAACCTGCAGCTGTGGGGGCCCCACGTGGCCCAGGATGGCTTTGAATGCTGCCCAACACAAATTCATAAACTTTCTTAAACATTGAGATTTTTTTTGCGATTCTTTTTAGCTTATCAGCTATTGTTAGTATTAATATATTTTATGTGTGACTCAAGACAATTCTTCTTCCAACATGGCCCAGGGAAACCAAAAGATTGGATACCCCTGATCGAAGACATTCTTTTCTTCTCACAACTTACCCTCTCTTTAAATGTTTTAATTCACAGCTTAGCTTATAAATTTCATTGCCTTCTTGCTGTTTCTATTTAGATATATTACAGTTATCTAAAATGCAATGTAGGTCCAAAAAATAAACTCCTAATTCTTTCAGCAAAATGTGCTCCAGAAACCTAGGAGTCAACTTGACACCTCTCTTCTTTGTCTCCCAAAGTCAATCCATAATTGAGTCCTGTTGATGGTACTTCCTAAATCTCCAATCCATCCACTCTTGCTCGTCTCCAAACTATTCTCAGAGATGCAGTCAAAGTCCTTTCCCAGCCCTCCTCATTAATACTTCAATGGTTTCCCATTACTTTTATCATAAAGACCCAAATCCTTAACATAGCCTATAAGGTCTTCTATGATCTTCCTAATTATCTCTCTCATCACCTCTGTATTCTCATCACCTTGCACAGTGCTTTGCAAATAGTAGGATTTCAGAATATATCTGAAATGAACTAGAAGAGTGACTTCTTAAACAGCATTTAAGCTCTTAGAGTGTCAATTTCTTTGCTTGCAAAAAGGCAGTAAATAGTTCAATTGTCTGTACATTCATTTCCTCTTCTAAAATTCTACAACTTTCATATGCTCTAGGGCAGAACTACCAAACCAAGTTTTAAAAATAAATACATCACATCCTGCTTTTCTCATTCCCCATAGTTTACTGACTTCTATGAAAAGCTAGCAGATGCATCTTCTTTCTCTAAGGAAGATAGATTTGTTGATAAGTATCTGGCCTATCCTTTATAATTGTATTAATTGCCCCCTCTGTCTGACTTGACCTGTGAAAGGAGATCTTATTATAACTCTACCACAGAATCTCTAGGTCTAGGACTTCTGTCATCTCTTTTCTCCATAAGAACGACCTCTGTACTTAGTATATGAGTATCTCCTTCTCTAGCCTTCACCCCAGACTCAATAAGCAATGCCAACATGGACACAGATATTTCTGATCTCTGAAAATTACTTCAGACTGTACATACCTAGGGACAATTCCTGGGTCTCAAGTTTCGTAAGGATGGTCCACTTCTAAAGTTAGTTTATATAAACTTGAAGCCTAGAGATGCCTCATGTCACCATTCTTCTCTCTAGCAGCTTCAGAATCACTTTAGGTATCTTTTCTTTTATTTTCTATATCCTATCAGTTGCCCTGCATCTATTCACTCTTCTCCCTCTTTGTTGTCACCTTCCTAATCAGCTTTATTTTTGTAAAAAACTCTTAACTGTCTTACTGCATGCCCCTAGAATCTCCTCTTCCAATTAATTCACTCCTCTTCCAATTCCTCAGGTAAAGTTTAAAAACCACTGGTCTTATTTTTATCACTGTCCCATACAAATATTTTTATTTTTAACTTTTCCATAAGATAAAGATCAGACTCTCCAATCTGGCATTAAAAGTGTTCCATTTTCTGACCTTACTTTATTCATTCTGATCTTTCTTATACTATTTCTTAGTATAGTATACTGTCTACTCTAGTCAACTGTCTTTCCAATTATATCCTGTTCATTATCCTCTCTGTTGGGATCAATAATGACTTCCATTTGCTAAATCGGGTTAGTTTCTCAATTTTTCTGTTTTTAGACCCATCACCAGTGATGACTCCATTGATCACTCTCTCTTCCTTGAAGCGTTTTACTTGGCTCTCAGGACACCATACTCAACTAGTTTTCTTTCTACCCACCTCACTATTTGCATTTCACCTTATCTTTCTGACTTCATAATGGTTAAGCTCCCTATTATTCAGTCCTTGGACCTCTTTTTTTTTTTTTTCTATTTACACTCATGCATTTGGTTTTTCAGGATTTTTTTTTTTTTTTAAGATTTATTTTATTGATTTTTGACAGACAGAAAGAGACAGAGACAGAGAGAGACAGAGAAGGGGGAGGGCCCAGAGCAGTCTCCATAGTTGACAGCATTAGTTTTCCATATAGTTTCACTCCACAGGCAGGCGCGGGGCTGTGCAGGGCAGGAACTGGGCCGAGAGCCTCCCACATAGGCCCCGGCAAGAACTGAGCTGGGGGCACACCCCAGTTCAGCATGTGGGTCTGCTTGGGCCGGGCCTGGGATTCGATCCTCAGGCTCCGGGGCTGCAAAGCGAGCCCTTAACCTGCTGAGCCATCCCAGCTTTCCCTGTTTCAGGATTTTAAATACTTTTATTCAATTGAACTCTAGAGTCATATACCCAACTGCATACTCAGCCTCACCATTTCAGTGTCTCAAAGAACCTCACATTTAACAGATCCCAAAATAAGTTTCTAATATACAACCCCTCCCTGCCATC
>PVKE010006608.1:0-53707 GCA_004027555.1 Craseonycteris thonglongyai | reverse complement strand
GGGGAGGGAGAGTTGTGTGGGGAGG
Source organism: Craseonycteris thonglongyai (assembly GCA_004027555.1). NCBI lineage: Eukaryota > Metazoa > Chordata > Mammalia > Chiroptera > Craseonycteridae > Craseonycteris > Craseonycteris thonglongyai. The sequence continues at coordinate 53,682 of PVKE010006608.1, read as the reverse complement.
GGGGAGTGGGCACCAGATATATCGGGTTGGAGGGGGACCTGATTCTAGGAGCTGGGCACATAATGGGATGCATGGGTGATGTGATGTGGAGTTGTCCATTGGAAAACTGTCTGATTGTTACCAACCAATGTCACCCCATTAAATTTAACAATAAAATATAATAATATTAAAAAAAAAAAAAGAAAAAGAAAAAAAGAGAGAAAAGAAAAAAAAATAAGAAATAGCAGAGAGTATTACTAACAGAAAAGAAATTATGGAATACAAAATATTTAGCTGTATCTTACATTATGATTATCACATCAAATACTCTGGTGAGTACCTGAAACACTGTATGAAAACAAAATTCCATTGTATATTTAATAAGAAATTTATTAAAATAAATCATTTTTAGAAAGAAGAAAATTTTGCAAGCTTCTCGAGGAAATACAGTGTTAGGTTCCTGTGAGTCTCTGATCACAACATTTCCACCAACTAAACAGTGTATAACCTTGGTTTATGTGTGTTTCTGTTTAAAAGGGACTTATTTAATACATATTTTTTACATATGATATTAACGTTAAACTCATGGCCAATAGCACTGTAAGACATGCCTAAACAAAGCTTATTCAACACCAGTTTACTCCAAAAGGTGTATCACAACCTTCTTGGACTTCGGAACATTAGCACTACTTTTAGGATCCATTTTAAACAGCAAAATCACCAACAAAAGGTAAAATATGCAAGTAACCCTGCACTAAATGTACTGTAAAAAGAACACTAGTTATGGTATGAGAGTGTAGGCAAATTCACAAATACGGAATCTGTGAAGAATGAGGATCCATTTGTACTTTGAAATAAATGCTTATTTGATGCCCAACAGGAGTCATCTAACCATATTTTTTGAGAGGCTTAGTTATTTGAACACTTTAAGGCACTTATGATTGAGTCATAATTATTCAGATTGAAACATTAATATTGGAAGAGATTTTAAAGATCAATCTTTATAGATAAGGAAGATTAATCCCAGAGAGGTAAGATACCTTTCCCAAAGTGGCATTATAAGTCACATGATGTCAAAATAGGACCAAAATCTCTTATCCTTTGGTCCTAAGTCTGTTTCTCTTTCTACTACTCTACCTCAGACAATGTATTTTTAAAATTTCAGTGATAAGTTTAAGAAGTATTAATGATTGTGCCAATTCCTTGTTTGGATTCATCAAAAACAAAGTGAGGAGTTCAGCATAACAAAAGCGATGAGCATTGATAGTCAATTCTGATGATTTCACTCCTGTCAATGGCAGGTCTTCCCTGGTCTAATTTTTATGAGTAACTGCATCATTTATTCACGCACAGAGATGTGTACTCTCTACATAAGCACAATTTTGGTCTTCAGGCAAACTGTGAGTAGAGTCAGCCAGGATGGATATTAAATGTATTGTTAAAATGATGAAACTAAATCTAAAAAAAATACTTTTATAGTATATACAGTATCAAAAACTGGATTTTCATTTCCAATTTTTAGACTATATATTCATAAGGCTTAATATTTGAACCTCTAAGAAAACTGATTATGTTATTCCTTTAGAACACTGAAGAGACTCACAGGAACCTAAGAAGCACTTATTTTCAAGTAAGTATATTTGGAAATTTGGAATAGTTTAAATATCAAGAGACTGATTCTAATACAGATAGATGATTGGTGCATTGATAGACTGATAGAAAGAAATATAGGTCTCTGAAACATAAAAAATATATTTAATCATTTTTATAGTACATTCCACTGAACTGTTTCTGTACCCAAGACATCTTTATCTCTGGAATTAATGATTTTCATTTTGTTCTCAATTTGCTACAGTAACCAGAGATCAAATTTTAATATTCTATTGAGTTAAAGTAATTGAATATTTCAAGAAAAGGTAGAGGGAAGGAATTCTGTCAAGAATTGGTTTGTGTTGTTACCAATCAATGTCACCGACTAAATTTAACAATAAAGAAAAAAAACAAAAAAGAATTGGTTTGTGAAGTCTGAGCTATATTCTGGAGTCATAAATACGTCTTCTTTAGTGTCCTTCTTCAAAGCTGACTGAAAATTTAAAAGGGCCTGATTGCTTTTTGTAAAGGTTTGACATGGGTCAGTAACTGTCCCAGGACTTTAATTATTTCCTGCACTGGGAAATCAAGGATGTAACTGTCAGATGGCTAGACAGAGTCAGAGGACCCAGAGTTAAGAGATCACTGACTTATTGAGAGAATTCTACTTGAGGATTGGAGTCAATGGGCGATGAATAACTATCCTTCTTACTTAAAGATATTAATTTAAATATGAGTTATTTTAAGAGGGCTATGTTCTAAAAATAAATAACAAAAGCAGTGTAGAGGTTTTTATAAAGAGCTCAGATTTAGGGTCTATAACTTAATATTTATAAAAATCTTAAACTCTACTCCCTACAGCATAAGTGTTGGTAAAGCCTTCTGTTTTTGTTGTGTGAGTTATTTAGACTTCCAAGTTATGGTTACAAAAAGCCAGTATTATGTCTTAAAAGGAGATTTAAGTCCATTTCTGAATAACTTCAGTAATTCTGATTTTAATTGTTAAAAACAAAACCTACACAGAATCAAAAGTAATCTCAAAAATACGTCAGCAAGGAGAACAAACTGATGACTGACAGAGAAGAGTGAGGGGAATAGTAAAAAAGGTGACAGGGCTTAAGAAATACAAACTTCCAGTTGTAAAATAAGTAAATCACAGGAACATCATGTACAGCACAGGGAATATGGTCAATAATAGTGGAATAACTTCTCACAGTGACAGATTATTACTAGACTTAGTGTGGTGATCACTTTGTAAGGTTTATAAATGTCAAATCATTGTGTTATATACTTGAAACTAGTATAATATTCTATGTCAACTATACCTTAATTAAAAAGAGAAATTAATATCCTAGCTAAGAAAGAACATAGGTTTTGGAATTAGGCAAAATTCACTACCTATTTGTGTTAGTAATTTGATTTTCTCAGTCTTACTCTGTAAAACAGTACAATAATACCTACATCAAGGGTAGTAATAAGTTCTAAATGAGATAACGTCTATACAATATTCTGCATATGTATTATCTATTGCTGCATAAAAATTATTATTAAATGCAGTGACCTAAATCAATAAATACCGTATTTATAATTGGACCGTATTTACTATTGGACCATATTTATTATTTATATTTATTATTTATTATTATTATTTCTATGAGTCAGGAATCTAGGCTCAGCTTAGCTGAATGCCTCTGGCTTAAGTTCTGTCATGAAATTGCAGCCAAAATGTTGGCTGGGTTTGAAGTATGATCTGGAAACCTGACTTGAGAAAGGTTTGCCTTCAAGCTCAGTCGCGTGGGCCTCTATTCCTCAGGACTGTTAGATGAGGGCCTCATTTCTTTGCTGACAGTTGGCCAGAGGCCTCCCTCAGTCTCTTTTCACATGAACTTCTCCATAGGGCAGTCTGACAATGTGGAAGATGGCCTTCCCCAGAGTGAGCAGCCCAAGAAAGAGAGAGAACACCCAGGTCATAGACCACTGGCTTTATAACCTAATTTCAGAAGTGACAACCCATGATCATACCATATTTAATTCCACAGAAGCTGGACAATAAATGTACTCAAGAGGAGAATACACAGGGTATGAAAACCAGGAGGTGGGCATCATTGAGGGTCAGCTTAGGGGCTGTGTACCTTAGCACCAGGCCAGGCACAGTGATGAATTCTCATGGATATTATAATAGCCATATGAATAACTCACTGCCCAACTGAATTCAATCCAGTTGGGTTTTAAACATCCCTTGATGATGGCAATTATAACAACAGCAACCTTTATTTTATTTATTTATTTAAAGATTGATTTTATTGTTTTTGACAGAGACAGAGAGAGACAGAGAGAAGGGGGAGGGCCCAGAGCAGTCTACATAGTTGCATGTCATCAGTTTTCAACATGGTTTAGTTCCACACAGGTAGGTGCGTGCCACACAGGGCAGAACCAGGCTGGGGGCCTCCCACATGGGAGGCATGCCCCCTCCAGCCAGGGCCGGAAGTGGGGGTGGAAGAGGGAGTGGGCTGAGAAGTGAGTGGAGGGCCTCCTGCATGGGAAGCATGTCCCAGTTCAGCATATAGGTCGGCATGGGCTGGGATTTGATCCTTTATCCCCAGGGTTGCAAAGCAGTGCTTAACCTGCTAAGCCATCCAGCTTCCCCAACAGCAACCTTTATACAGAGCTTGTTATGTGCCAAAAAGTGTTCCAAGTATTTTTGTAGGTATTAATTAAGTTAATCCTTACAAATTACCATGCTTCTTTTACAAACGAGAAAATAACCTTATGGAGAAAGTGTAAGTTGCCCACGGTCACAGAGCTAACAGTGTTCAGTTTATGATGGGAACACTGGAAGCCCAGTGCCTTAAACGTTATGCTATAGTACCTCGCCATCAGTGGCCCCTAACATTTATGAATTTTGAATCTCTTTCATGAATTTGGTGAAAGCTTCGAACCTCTTCTAGAAAAATATACTAAGGCACATTTTCTATACCATTTTAGAAGGTTTTCAGAAACCCTAAAGTCCAGAAATAGACACCTGACTGAGAACCCATGTTCATAATTCAGTAAAGCCTAGATTTCTACATGATTCATGCTGGTAAAGTAAGAAAGAGACTGTGAATCAGGAGAGTTGAATTTGGATTCCAACTCATTTAACTTGAGACCATAGTTCTTTTATCTATAAAATGGACATAATAATCCTTTCTCTGTGTAAGAACTAAGTAACATACACCGAGTGTAAAACTTGGCATATATTACTTTGTGCTATTACTGTTCCAAGTGTTTTCCTTGCAGTAGCTCATTTAGGATGCACACATTCTCCCTTTCCTAGTATTATACTCCTGTTTTGGTGAGGAAACAAAAACACAGAGGTTAGCACATTGTCTAAGTTTACATAATAAGGGGTGGAGTCACAATTTGGAACAAGGCTGTCTGATTTTGAAGTCCATCTTCTTTTTATTATGACCCCTTCTTCCTCCTTTATCTTCCCCTTCTTGACTCTTACCCTCTGCTAATCACTAAACTGTTGTCTGTGTCTATGAGTTTTTGTTTCTTTGTTTGTTTGTTGCTTTCAGTTTTATATCTCACATATGAGTGAATTCATATGGTGCTTGGCTTTTTCTGTCTGATTTATTTTGCTCAGCATGATAATCTCAAGATCCATCCATTTTGTCACAACTGGCTGTATTTTATCCTTTCTTATGCCTGAGTAGTGTTGCATTTTGTATATGTAAAAACAAAACTTAAGTATAGGACCTGAAACAGTTAAACTTAAAAATTAGGGAAACATTTTTTGACATTGATCAATGCAATGATTTTTTGATATGTCGTCAAAAGCACAGATGACAAAAGCTAAAATAAGTAAGTGAAATTATATCAAACTAAAAAGATTTTTTGTAGCAAAGGAAACCAAAATAAATGAATGAATAAATAAATAAATAAATAAATACAGCCTGTGGAGTGAGAGAGAATATTTGCAAACTATACATCTGGTAGGTAGGAGGTTAATATACAAAATATGTTAGCAACTTTTATCTCAGTAGCAAAATAACTTTAATAACCCTATTAAAAATTGGCAAAGGACCTGAGTAGACATTTTTCCAAAGAAGACATAGAGAAGGCAAGTAGAACTATGAAAAGATGCTCAACATCACTAATCATCATGCAAATGTGAGTCAAAACTACAGTGAAATATCACTTCACACTTGGTAGGATGCCTATTTTCAAACCAATAAGAGATAACAAATATTGGCAAGAATGTGGGAAAAGGGGAGCCCCCTGGGCACTCTTGGTGGAGATTTAAATCGGCATAGCCATTATGGGAAACAGGGTGCAGGTCCTCAAACAATTCGAAGTAGAACTACCATGTGATCCAGCAATCCCACTTCTGGGACTGAAATCACTATCTCAAAGAGATATGAGTAACTCTCATGTTCATTTTAGCAGTATTCATTATAGCTAAGTTATGGAATCAACCCAAGCGTTTACTTATGGATGAATGAATAAGGCAAATGTGACACACACACACACACACACACACACACACACACACACACACACACACACACACAGAAATATTCAGCCATTAAAAGTAAGGGATAAGGAACTCCTGCCATCTGTGACAACATGGATGCAGGTGGAGGGTATTATGCTAAGTGAAACAAGTCACACAGAAAAAGAGAAATACTATATAGAATCATGTATATGTGGAATCTAAAGAAAAAAAAGTTGTGCGTATAGAAACAAAATGTTGTACAACACCATTTGCTGGGGGTTGGGGGTAAAGGGAAGAGGAAGGTGTCGTTCAAAGGACACATATGTTTTGTTATAAGACAATATAATGTGCAGCATGGTGATTATAGTTAATAATACTGTAATGTATACTTCAGATTGGCTAAGAGAATAGATCTTACGTGTCCTCATCTAAAAAAGATAGCAAAGTGAAGTGATGAATGTGTTAACTTGAATCATTTCAAAAATGTATATGTACCGGTATATCAAATTATCACATCGTACCCTTTAAATGTTACAATTTTACTTGTCAATTGTATCTCAGTAAAGCTAGAGAATAAAAGGCATCAAGTGCAGTGTTAATAGGGTTGGTAATGGACTCAGGCTGCCTAGGTTCAGATCCTGACCCTATCCTGACCCTATCCTGACCCTATCTCATACCGTCTATGTGACCTTAAGCAAGTTGCCCAGCTGCTTTTATACCTGCTTATGCATCTGTAAAATGCAAGTAATAGTACTAACTTCATGGAACTGTGATGTGGTAAGCTTTGTACATAAAATAGCTAGAACAGTGTTTAGTATATACTAAATATTCAGCTAATATCAGTTATTACATTTGAATGTCTTGCAACTTCTTCTTTTCCCCATATCTCATTTGAATGCCTATGAAGTGGGAACACTGTTTCATTTTATTTCTGATTAAGATTGTAATACATTTTCAAGTTGTTTGGAGAATGTCTTAAACTCTGTAGGTGCGATGGATCTACAAAGGGTAACTGTTGTTCCACTGTTAAAAGGGAGAAGATAATTACTATGTGTTCTTTTGTCAGGAGAATTAGTCAACAAAGTTGGGGTTTTAAATTTTTTTCTTACCGCCCACAGAATTGCAAGCTACTGTGGGATGATTCACATGCTTTAGAAAGCTCAGTTCTGGACTGAAGTGGAATGTTTTTCTCATATCAGAACAGACTTTGTAACTGCAGTATCAGAGCAGGAGGTTGTCAGTTTTCATGTGGAAAAGAAATCTTTTCTTAAGCCACACACAATATTTTACAAAGAGTAAGTAAAGAAGGAATCTATTTTAAACTCCCTCTCTTCTCAAGAGAAATAAAACCACGTATTTTTCTTTGCATAGTGTGTCCATGAGTGCCCTCTGCTTTATTAGATCAAGTATCCTCGGTGCCTACTGGGTCAGCCTCCTACCCAGGACACTTCTATTTTTGTTTCCTTGTAGGGAACAACAAAGTTTACAGGCTTGTTTTGGATTAGAGTTTTTCCTGTCACCTCTGAGGATTAACTGATCCTTCCCATGGTCAAGCCCCCTACCTCATGGTACTGAGAAAGATGGGCTCAAAGGGAAAATCAATCTGGTAAATATCTGTTAGCAAGAGATGGTGACTAACAGAATCCTTTCATTAACAAGGCTCATTTAATTAGAGGAGCAGAATATCATGGGCTGACTTTGAGCATCATAAAATCTTCTCTGAAGTACCTCCGCAACACCTAAAAATTAGAGACAAGCAGAAGAGAATGCATCCTTTTTTCACTAGGGAAACACAACTGGAACTTGAGCTGTATTTAACAAGATTCCCTGAGCAGTTATGCCAGACTCAGGGGAACCCCAAGGAAGGGACAGGCTATATATGTTAGGTGGGGCGGTGGGAGCCGATTCTGGGAGCTGGGCACATAATGCAATGCATGGGTGATGTGATGTGGAGTTGTACATCGGGAAACTATCTAATTGTTACCAACCAATGTCACCCCATTAAATTTAACAATAAAATATAATAATATTAAAAAACAAACAAACAAACATATATATATAAGTCCCTACATGCCTGAGTGAGGTGTAAAACGTAGAGGTGTTGAGAACCAAGGCTCCTGCCATGTGTCTATCATGGCGCAAGAGGACCCCACAGCAGAGCTTAATGGGAGAAGTCCGAGCCATAGCCCAGCTGAGGGTCTTGGAGCTCAGTAATGCCAATGAGAACAGAGCCATGGCCCGAGTCAACAAAGATGGGGAGGGGAGACTAAAATTTTTCTTGGATGAAATTATTGCCCTTTTCATTAAAATGGACAGCACACCATAGCAGCCAGTAAGGTTTGGAAGCCTCCTCAACCTTTTGCAAGGCCTGGAGCTGCCTGTCCTGGTTCATGGTTTAGCCCACATCTATATATTGATGGCACTTTTCAAGTTTAAAATAAGATTTGTAGTTAATAGCATAGCTTTGTTTTTAAATCTACACAGATACAAGTGGTTGGATGGGCATTGACCATAACTTAGAAAATGGTACTTCAGAGTTCTTAAAATATTGAACTTCTTTGATGTTTATTTGCTTTTCCATTTTTGTTACCCGCATGTCCAACAACCAAGGCAACCACTAAAATAAAACCGATACAGTTCTCAGAAATAGGTTCTGTTGCCATATAATCCTTGCTTGTTTTCCCTGGCAAGCAAGGATTATATTATGGGAGAGCAAATGTTGGAATGCATCTTAAGACTGACTGACTCAAACAATTGCTTGTTTTATACATTATGATATAGTTCAATTGATTAAACCCAGTTTATGGTGTCTAAGTCCAATTACCAAAATTTAAGGAAAAAATGGCAGAAGAATTAAGAAATAGAATAAAAGCAAGAATTGAATGAGATCTATTTCCGTTAGGGTTTGATAATCCAGACATTAAAGAGAACTCCTATTTTTAAAATACAGGGGGAGAATGGTAAACACGTATTGTCCAGTAGAAAACTGGGACCAGAAGATCTCTGTAGATAGAGCCTAGATTTGGAGGCCAGGCAAGTCACTTTGTGTGACTTGATTAGACAAATATTGGTTGAGCATTTATCATGTACCAGAGATTATTGTAGGTCCTGGGAGATAGAAAGTTTTTGCCTTCATGATGAGAGAAACAGACAAGAGAACAGTGGACACGTAAACGAATGTGGTAATGGGATGATGACTGGTGGTGTTTGGGTGAAGTCTCTTTCATAGCTACTTTCTAGGATTTCTACGTGTCCCACGTAAAAGTCACATATTCCTGCCACGCCAAAAGTGGAAGAAGAAGCTGCTCTGCTGTCACTTCTTTTTTCTCTGCCATCTTGCTGCAGTCCTTTGTTGCACTATGCGAAAGTGGCAAGAGGCAAAACAGTCATTGTACCATAATAGCAGGTGTCCCAAAACTGGAGGAGATGTCCCTCTTTTATGCCCATTATCTCTTAGAACCATCCCCTCCCATGCCCTGCACACACACACACACACACACACACACACACATACACACTTGTTTGGGGTATGGGAGTTCACACTTGTCAGCTGTCTTGTGGAAAGTTAAGGGGAAAGCCTCAGCACATTCCTTTAGATGGATGTCCTATGATCGGCGACCCCTACGGCTCTCGTAGTCTTCTGCTTATGGAGGCTGGGGGCACCAGGTGTCACAGGGCTTGAGGAGGCCTCAGGTGGATCATGGAGGGTATCAGATGCAGTTCGATTGCTTAATAAAACTCAAAGGGGGCATTTTACCTGCTTTGCATCCCTTCAGAGGGATTCTTCTCTAGTTTCAGAAATTTATGGTCTGGTAATTTATGTAGGAACAACGAAGTCATACTGACCATTCTATTACAAATTACCCACAAAAAGGAGAGAGTCATACTTTACATGCCTTTCCCATGAAGAAAAATAATATGACAGGTGAAAAGCACTTAGGGAACCATTAGTGAAAACATAGGTAACAGTACAACAAGAGCTACAGCAATGCATCGTAGATACCCATAGCACCTTCAGCCTTTGAATTGGATTGAGTGCCTTGAACCAAGGAGTTGCAAAAGCCCCTCTGAACTGACTGCTGTAAGTATACATTATATTAAACTTGGTTTTCAGAAACTTTTCCAAACTGAACCTTCAAACTGGGGACCTGATTTGCATAAGAATTAGAATAACCACCATGTCAATAATAACTCAAATCTTGAATTGAAATGGTATTTTGAAATTTTACCAAATACTATTATATTTATTATGTAATTTGATTTTTACAAAAGCTCTCCTATGATGATAAGAAAAGGACCATGGTTACCCTGACATTGCAGATGAGGAAAGTCAGACTCACCCAGCTCCAGGTTAGAGAGAGTAGCCTCCTGGCTTCATTCTGCAGCCATCAGTTTCACTCCACAGCACTTTGCGACATCTTACTCTGTGTCTGTGTGTGTATGTGTGTGTGTATGAGAGAGATGGGGGCTGGGGTGTAAAGCCAAAATTTAAAGCTTATGGCAGACATTGAGGAAGGCCAACATGACTTTGAAAAATCCTTGATAATCACCAGCAGGATCTGGCTTCTCTGAGGTGTGAAAAACCAACAACAAACTTCTAAAAAATATATATTATTTTTTCATATATCCAATTCTAGTCATTTAAATGCACGGCTGATGCGATGCTGCAGAATTTCTGTAATAATGTTTAAAACCAAGGCCATTCTCATTTATTCTACAGAGAAAATGCTGTCTAATGGTCTGTAATTCCCTTAATTTATTTTCCAGGATTGTTCTTCTCTGCTTAAGCAGACCCTCCACTTGTCTATGTTTCAGAAAATGGCTAAGGGTTCTGGGATCCAATGCATGTGGCCATCAAGCAGGCCAATTATAAAGAACCAGTGACTGCTGCCTTTGCTTTGAAATGTCTCTATTTTCTTAGCTTTGTTGCTAAACAATTCTTTCCAGCACAGTCTTCTCTCCCATACTATTTGGACTTCAGCTAACCATGTGCTTTCTGGGAATTTTCTCAGATGTATGAACATAAATAGTAAAAGCAAAGGGTTCACATACTGATTTTTTGCTGTTACAGGTTTAATGGTAGGAAATCAGAAATCTGCCATGTGGCTTAGTGTCAGGGGTCGGATATCTAAGCAGTAAGGCAGCTGGAAACAATGACGGAAAATGAAAGAAGCCCCCAAATCTGCTTTGCTATCAACAGTTTATAAGAAATTGGAGTTCATGTATTTTATCTTTGGATGCTTGTAACTTTTTCTAATATTTTAATATCTTTACCATTTTGAATCCTAGCTACAGCATGATAACTAATAGAAACTTTTAGTCCTAAAAGACATTTCTAACAGATGATTGAGAACTTATAACCAAGCATCTTTTTGAGAAATCCAAGGCTTTTTCTAAAGCAGTTGTCAATAAAATTGAAGAAATAAGGCAACTGTAAGAGTAATAAAATAAAATAAAACCAAGAATTTTAATTTTAAAGTTTAATTCTAATTTTTAAAATAGTTCAAGCTGAATAATGTGATGGGTTAGGATAGGTTTGCAAAAAGTACTAGATGGAAAACACCCAGAATTTACCACTTACTGGCAGAAAGACTTTGGCAATTTATGAGGGCAGGCTGATAAATTTTGCCTCCACTGTAATTTTTGTTGTTGTTGTTACATTAGACATATCTGGATATAACTGGTCTGTGTAGTCATGTGATATTTTCCCTCTATCATTCTTGACCTTGTACACATAGATGCTTATATTTTTTACCCAATGCATGTCAAAATGGAAGAGTATTCAGATGTTTGGTTCAAATAGCATGCTGTTATTAAACTCTTAAAAGCAGAAAAAGTTCTTCTAATTGAAATTCACACATGAATGCAAGCCATTTATGGTGATCAGTGTGTTTATGTGAGTACAGTAAGATGCTGGGTAAGGTGGTTCAAAGATGGAGAAGTGGGGCAAGCAGATCTGAGTGACAAACCATGAAGTGGGAAACTTATGACTGCAAGTGACCAGCTTCATCAACATGACATCAAAGAAAAATAAATTGCTGGTAAATTAGGGTTTTCTCATAATGGGATACATTATTAGTGTTCTTGGATTCCACAAAGTGAGTGGAACCCATGCTGTCTAGAACATTTTGTAAAAGAAAGTGAGGACTTCCTACAGAAGATCATGCCAGGTGATAAAACTTGGTTCCATCATTATGACCCTGAGAACAAAAGGCAGTCCATGGAATGCCACCATCAGGGACCACCTCAGCCGAAAAAATTCAAAACTCAGGCCTCAGCTAAGAAGGTCTTGTAGACTGATTTTTGGTTTGAACACTTCCATTTCGATGTGCCCTGGATATGCAAGCTCTAAAAGAATGGAGGGGTGAGACCATGTGACTACACAGACCGCCTCTATCTAGATATGTCTAATGTGACAAAAATATTACAGTCAGGGCAGAACTCACCAGCCCACCCTGTACTTAAACTTTCCAAACTTAAGCGTCTTTCTCCTCTTCTTCCCTTTCCATTTTCTTTCAAAGAAATGAGGTGAATGATAGCAAGAGAAACAGTAATTTTTTTTCTTTCAACTTTTCCCTTCACCTTCATTTTTTAATTTTGGTTTGTTTGTTTGATTGTTTATTTGGTTCTTGACAGAGAGAGAAATGGAGTGACAGAGAAAAGGGGGAGGGCCCAAAGCAGTTGCCATAGTTGCATGTCATCGATTTTCTACATAGTTTCATTCCACAGATGGGCACAGGGCCGCACCCAGCAGAAACCAGGCTAGAAACACATGGATCTGCACAGGCGGGGGCCGGGATTTGATCCTCGAACCCCAGGACTCCAAAGCAAGCACTCAACCCAATCAGCCATTCCAGCATCTGCCACCTTCATTTTAAAATAGTAACATGCCTTCTAATTTCTTGCTTTAGGAATATTTTTAATATGTTCTGTAGAAAGCAGAGGTGGGATGTACTCTTTTTGTGCTATTAAACTTTATTTTTTATGACCTTAAAATGGTGAAAGGTTATGTGAGTGTCCCAAAAGGCGGAAAGTAAGGGGCGGGTGTATGGGTCAGAAATAAGCTGAGTAGGAAGGGGAGCTACTGAGAAACTGAGAGAACAGGAACATGTATGCTTCCTAAGTAAAGAGGGCACTTATGTTCAGGGATCTGTTGCCTCTGGGATGATGACAAGACCTCGGAGGGAAATGGTGGCCGTTTCCTAGTCCTCCCAGCCTTGCTAAACGTCATAGGCCTTGAGCCTCACAGGAAAGCAGCAGAGCAACCACTCCTGATCGACCATGTGGACTGGTGTCATTATGTGTGGCTGAGTGGGTGCTGGTAAGGACGGGTGACCAAAGACCAGGTGGGCCCTCCCAAAGTCTTAGTGCTATTTTGATCCAGATGTTTTACAAAACTCTGGAGTGAAGAATGGGAAATGATTCAATAATAACAGGTAGATGACCTTTTAACCCATTAAATTGGGCACCAGAGTTAGTATTAGGTTGACTAAAGACAAATTTTAATGAAATAGTTCCTGCGTACCTTATACTATGGGCTGATAATCTGATGAATAGCTTGATATACATTGATGTCTCTTCTCCTTCCTTCCCTCCCTTCCTTCTTTCATCCTTTCTTCTTTCTTTGTTTTTTTCTTTGATTTCTTCCTGCAGGTGATGTGAATCATAGTTGCAGCTGATTTTCTGGACTGATTGGATTGGAGCATAGTGTCAATGGAACATTGGTCTCCGTTTTATTCACATTGTCCAGAAAGCTTTGAACAGAAAAACGGACTACTCCAAAATCTCCACAAGTCACAGATACCCTAACTGGGAACTGACTGATCAAAATGAATTCTTTTTTAAATTTTATTTTATTGTTTGAGAGAAGGTGTATGTGTGTGGGCCGGGATTTGATCCCTGGATCTCGCAGTTGCAAGGGAAGCACTCAACCCGTTGAGTTATCCTTGCATTCCCACCAAAGGAAATTTTAAAAGAATATTTGATGCATAACTATAACTAAAAGTGGTTGCGTACTCATGAGCATGAGTTAGTTCTGCTAGCAACGAATGTTCCTATAGAGGCAGCAGCACTCAGCATTGTAGAACTCGAGGTAAAACAGGGGTCATCAATTTCAGAAATCACAACTTCTTTATATAAGTAGGAATAATAGTACCTTTCCTTTTCATAGCCATCATACACTAATTAATTAATGAAATTAACTCTTGTGAATGGTGGTAGCTAAAGTTTTTGTTTGTCCAAGTTTGTGCCTCTTTCTCATGGAGAATCCATTCTACGTACTTCTATGCAGATCAGCCACAGAGTTGTTCTTAGACCTGACCAATCAGATCAGTGTGCTGCATCCATCTACCGCAGTGATTGGCTCCAGGATGACCACAAGATCCATCAAGTGGACAGTTCAAGGAAGAACTTTACTGTAGTATCTCTAGCTCTAAGTCTGATATAAACCTACAGTTGACTTGCCATTTTTGCCACCACCTGGGGAGAATTTATCTAGAAATGAAGACATTTGAGTCTTTGAATCCTGTCTAGCTTAGACATTATCATCTCCTAGAGTTCTTAGGTATGTTAGTCAATATAAATGACCTCCTTTGCTTTTTTTCTTGAACTTTTTTGAGTTGGGCTTCTGTCACTTGTTTTCAAAAGTGCCTGATCAATGCAGAAATCATATCAAATCAGGGAATAACTTTTAATCTATAGGGATAAATATAGGATTTCAAAATATAGCAAAAGGGCTGGTCATGGTAGTAGCATAATTTAAATAATATAAACATTAATTCTCTCTTTCACTAGCGTGTCTAACCTTGCTTGCTTGAAAAGGTTTCCAGTAGGGATTATGCTGTAAGAACAGAAGAGAATTTACTCTGCTTTTCTGTAAATTCTATAATTTCTGAAGCAGGAATTATTTTCATGAAGCAGACTGTTGTGAACTCATAATGGCTTTCATAGAAGATAATGACTATGTATCAGTTTACAGTTGGAACCAGAAGAAGTTTTTGTTTGTTAAAGCCATGGTACATTGTTCAGTCACGGAACGTTATGTAACAATACACTAAGCCGAGATAATGAAGGGCTATGTTATCTGCCAAAAATGTTGCCAGCGCTCTGGATTCTTTCACCTGAGAGAGAAGGCATTTAGTGCACTTACTGGTTTTGTTGGATGACTGATTGCATCAAACCAACAAATGCCCGTTTATCACCAAAACCCATTCCTTACTACTGGGTAATAGAATAGGTGACATTGGATTTTAAGGTAGAATCCTTTTTTTTTTTTTTAAGATTATTTATTTATTTATTTATTTATTTATTTATCTATCTATTTATTTATTTATTTATTTGACAGAGAGAAGCTGGAAGGCCCAGAGCAGTCTCCATAGTTGTATGTCTTTAGTTTTCAATATAGTTGCACTCCACAGGTGGGTGCAGGGCTGTGCAGGACAGGAACTGGGCCAGGGCGCTTGGGCATGGGCCCCGGCAAGAACTAAACTGGGACACACCTTTGTTCAGTGTATGGGTCTGCATGGGCCAGGGCCAGGATTCGATCCTCGGAACTGCAAAGCGAGTGCTCAACCCCCTGAGCCATCCAGCATCCTCCACAGGGCAGAAACTTGAAAGAGCCTTATTCTTGCAAGCGCTCGAAAACTTATAGATTTACTCCGTATTTTTACTCTGTTAAAGGAGGTAGGTATTCTGCTTCCCTAAGAAAAAAAATCAAAATTAATCTTTAAAACACAGTTTGTTTAGTTATTTTGGGTTTTGCATTAGTTGGGCCATGGTATCTAGTGACAGAAACTAGGTCTGTCACTTAGGAGGAACTCATCAGAAGGGTTGGGAATGCAAGGATAGACAAACAAACTTCAAGAAAGTCAGGTATCTGCTGGACCACAGAAATAGCTGACACCTAAGTTATCATTTCCTACTGCTTTGCTGCCTTCCTATATTAGAGTGCAAGCACATAGTGGGAGAATCATGGTCTCAGATGTCCTAGTGAGGCCAAGAGACAGGTGGAGAAGTGTGGTATTCACGCACTTATGTATTCTCCTTCCTCTGTGTATGAACTGCAACCAATGACTCACTTTTTCAGGAGTAGAAACTCTTGTGATCCCCCTTCTGTTTCTCAGAGAATTTTGTTTTAAACCTTATAGCCTACTTCTATCCATAACCTCTTCTCTTCAATCACATGTCCTGGCCTCCAGCTCTTCAGTGTTCATTTCTCTTTCATGGTGATTCTGAGTTTGCCTTGTCAGATCCTGTGGAATCCAAGGAGCCATATGTGAGTGTCAGAGCTGCCATTTTAAGCTGTGCAACTAAGTAAAAATGAATTAACTTCTCTGAGCACCAGTTTTCTCATATGACAAAAGCTAACAACTACATTTTCTCCATACATAATTGTGAGAGATAAGTGAGACGACATGAGTCCATGTCTAGCACAGCACTTGGCATAGAGTAAATGTTCTTTGAATCTGAGTCTGAATTGCCAAGTAGGCTATCTGATGATTCATCTGTAACTTTTGCCTACAGCTGAAAGATTTACAATTACACCACATTTATTGGGGAAGAATTATTTACCACAATAAAAAAATTATGTTTTTTGTATTCCAAGAGAGTTAACTTTCTTCTAAATTACATTTCCTTATTCCTTTTTTCCTTACCCTTAGTGTATTATGAGAAACGTTTTATGTCCTTGCTGTGCCTCATTTTATGATAGGCTATCATGAGTTTATAAACACAGACCACAAAAATATCAGAAAAATATGGAATTGTAAAACTAGAGCTTAATCAAATTCATAGCTTTGGATAATGTGAAGCTTTATGTCTTTTCTTCACATTGTAGGGAGTATGCAGGTGGCTGGCTCTAAGAGTTCAGGGGTGATTAGGTCATTTATTCTCTGTGTCACCATCTGCTTTTTTTGGCTACATTTTATTCATCAGCTTTGCGTAACTACATATTTATAATTGAGAGGTTTTGTAGCCCATTTTGTGCCTTTTATTGGCTGTTGAGTTCACATGAAACTTGCCCTAGGAATCCGACTGAAAATAATCCTTTATTTTTATCTTCAAGATACAGAAGGCAATTGGAGGGGAAAAAGAAGAATGTCTGTGGGATCCTATTAAATTTCCACCGCTTCTCCTATAGTTTCATCAAGATCAAACAGATTCCCATATTGGCAATGACATAGAGCAGAGACCAAATCAGATGCATATGTGAAGCTGTGATAAAAGTGGGTTTTAGAGAAAGGAAAGAAAGGCCTAACAGTCATGCTGGCTGATAGTTGAAGAAAGTGCTACTGCCATTATTAAAGTGAAATGAGTGTACTGCCTAGGCTTAGAAAACATAGTATAAAGTATTGCTGGTGGACCCAATGCTGGCTGCCTTATTTGTTTTGTCTTACTGTACATGGGAGATCCAAGTGCCTATTTAGACAATCTGTTGATAATAATAAGGTATAATATAAAACACTTCAATAATTTTTGAGATTTGTCGAATCTTTACTTTGTACAAGAATTGTACTGAGCATCCATTTGTCTCATTTTTTTTTTATTTTTTTTTTAAAGATTTATTTTATTGATTTTTGACAGAGAGAAACAGAGACAGAGAGAGACAGAGAGAAGGGGGAGGGCCCAGAGCAGCCTCCATAGTCGACATTAGTTTTCCATATGTTTCACTCCACAGGTGGGCATGGGGTTGCACCGGCAAGAACTGAACTGGGGGCACACCCCAGTCCAGCATGTGGGTCCACATGGGCCGGGGCCGGGATTCGATCCTCGGTCCCCGGGGCTTCAAAGCAAGCGCTTAGCCCTCTGAGCCATCCCAGCTTTCCTATTTTTGTCTCATTTTAACAATAGCTCTATGAGGCTGGGATTAGCATTAGCTTCATCTTATAGGTGAGACAACTAAGCTCAGAAAGATTAGGTAAATGTCCAAGGTTAATTTCTGATAAATAATAGAGCCAGTATTTGAACCTAGGCTCTTTAGCACCAAAAACTGCTCCTAGCCATTCTGCTAAAAAGTTCATGCTACTTTTTAAGTATCCAGTTACTTTACCTCTGAACAACTCTATACAACTTAGGTACGACTTTGAGGGAAGCCAGTGCGACAATTAGAAGTTATGTCGTAAGTGATTTACTAAATTGTGCATTTTAAAATATTTATTTTAGGTGTTCATTTTATTATATTTTTAAGGTACTAATCTTGTTTTATTTCTTCAGCTAGTAGGTTTGATTTGTATAGAAGAATGTATATTGATTACTTGCAGTTTGAGTACAATCAGAAATATTAACTAGATATTTTTCTTTCTTTTCTTCTTTCCTCCCTCTCTCCCTCCTTTTCTCCCTCCCTTCCACCTTCCCTTCCTTTGTTTATCAAATATTTATTGAATATTGAACATTTACTAACCTTTGGCAGTGCAGCAATGAAAAGCTTCCTGTACTTAAAAACCTTTCATTCTTAAAACCTAAACAAAAATAAGTAAATACAGATATTTCAGGTAATGATCAATGGCATGGAGATCATGAAACAGAACACCGTGGTTGTGACTGGGTAGTGGGATTCCTCAGAACAGGTGAGCTGAAAAGGCCTCTGACATTTGGCCTGTGACCCAAATGACAAGGAGAAGCCAACCACCCAATATCAGGACTCCCATGTAGAAAAAATAACAGGATGGTGGTCCCTTGGGTAGAAGGTTGGTGTATATGAAGAACTAAAAGGCCAATGTGAGTGATCCATGATAAGAGTGAGAGCCATAGGAGCTGAGGTTGGTGATGGAAGAAATATAGCTTGGTCACTTAGGACCTGTGGATCCTCATATGGCGGTTGGGTATTCTCAATACGTGGTTAATTCACTTAAATGAGGTGGTAACATGATCTAATAGAAGTTTAAAAAGATAATGCTGCTGAAAGGAGGAAACTTAGGGAGGCAAGAGTAGAAGTGGGAAGGGGCACAGGGGCATATTAGGAGGCTTTGAGAGTGATGTAGAGTAGGGAGAACGGTGGCCAGGAACAGGACTACTCAATCTGGGATGCTATTTCTAAGAGGCAAAGGGGTAAAGGACAGTAGGCAAGCAACTAACAATGTCCACTTTAGATAAGATAATAGAGGGTGAGATAAAGATGAATCAAATTTAAGAAGTGAAAAATAAATAAGCTGGGGATCCTGGGATGGCTCAGCGGGTTGAGTGCCCATCTTACAGCCCCAGGGTCTGTGGATCGAATCCTGTCCCCCAGCCTATGTGGACCCAAATGCTGAACTAAAGTGCGCCCATGATTTGGTTCTCACCAGGGTGAGCCTCCCATATGGGAGTCCCTTGGTCTGGTTCTTGTCCTTTGTGGCCCTACACTCACCTGTGGAATGAAACTGTAGAAAACTGATGACATGCAACTATGGAGACTACTCTGGGCCCTCACCCTTCTCTCTGTCTCTCTGTCTTTCTCTGTCTCTCTGTCAAAAAAATAAAAATAATAAAATAAATCTTTAAAATAGAAAAGTAAATAAGCTGGTTCAAGTTATATAATTTATGGAGGTTATGGTATGTTTGGACAAGAAGGAGATGTCCTTGTGATTCTATCAATCTACAGAGATTCCTATTCCATTTTCCTTCAAGTTCCCCACAGGTGTCACAGCTAAGGACAATGGCCTTATTTTCCTCCCCCTGACTTCTCCCCTAGTTCTCTTGCAGTCTCAGCGTTACCCAGTGCTTAGGGCACCTTCAGAAGTTAGGAGGATTTAACGAGATCTAGACTCAGTGCTAAAGCACACCTTTAATAAAGGAGGCTCATATTGCCTTTAGAGGATGGGAAAGATCAGCGTTTAAAAATGAACTATCATCCATACAATGGAATATCATCCAATTTTAAAAAGAAGTGAACTATTAAGCCATGCAAAAACATGGAAGCACCTTAAATGCACATTACTAAGTGAAAGAAGCCAATCTGAAAAGGCTACATACTGTGTGGTTCCAACTATATGACATTCTGGGAAGGCAACACTATGGAGACAGTAAAACAGTCAGTGATTGCTAGAGATGGAAGGAGGAGGAGAGATGAATAGGCAGAGCACAGAGGATTTTTAGGGCAATAAAAATCTTCAGTATGATGTAATAATGATGAATATATGAGGGCTGTCTGGAAAGTATCCAGCCATGTAATATGAAAAATAGAGGTACGTATTTATGGCTGGATATTTTTCAGACAGCCCTTGAATCTCATTATATATTTGTTCAAACTGATAGAATGTACAACACCATGAATGAACCCTAAGGTAAACTGTGGACATTGGGTAATTATAATGAGTCAGTGTAAGTTCTTCCTTGGTTAAAAAAAAAAGGTGACTGATGTTGATAATGGGGGAGGCTACACATGTGTGGACCAAGAGGCATATGGGCAATTTCTGTACCACTCTCTCAGTTTTGTCGTAAACCTAAGACTACTCTAAAAAAATAGCCTTAAAAAATAGTTTAAACTATCACAACTCTATGTTTTTTAAAGATAAAAGTCTGAGCACTTCCAGCACTTCAGATTTGATACAACCAAAATACTAAAATGTATTCATTCTACTAAAGAATGGATCTCAGAAAGAATTTTATCTTATCTGCTGTAAGAGGTCATATATAAATTACTCTTGGAAAATAATTTCAAGAACATTTTTATGATATGCCTACAGCCTACATAGTACAACATTTAAGATTTAGGAAGGCACAAAAACAAAAGTGACCTTTTTTTTCTTTCTTTCTTGTGATCAGTGTTAACCTCCCTGGCATAGTGCCCTGAAATTTGAATATTTTCATTCTTCTTGCAAATAGGTTCAATTTGACAAGCCAATTAAAAATAATTTTTTAACACTTTCCATATATGAGTACAGTAGACTCTCAGTTAACTGGCACTCATGGGGATTTGTAGATGCTGGATAAATGTAGTTTTTGTTTGCTTGAGTGTTGCTATTAAAAATAGGCCTAATACTATTCCCTGTAGCCTATCATAGCATACCATATCATACCATGCTATATCATACCATACCATATCATTAACTCTGTCTTGCTTTCATATTAATAATTAAATACAGGAATTAAAAGCAAATTAGGGCAAATAAAGACAAACTTAACTTACTGTAATAGTTTTATTATAAAAAGCTTTGTGAATGCAATGTTCAATCTTAGTTAAATGGCAGTCAAGAAACCTTTCAACCTAATGAACTTCACTAACAGAATTTTTTTAACTTCAAGTAACTTGGGGGAAAAAAACACTTACTTTGGACCTGTTTGGGCATATTTGGGATTGGGTGAGAACACAAAATTTGAATAATAATAGATTTCAACCTAATGGGATGTGTATACAAGGTGAATTGGCAGAAGAGGGAAAAAATTTGGTGCACAAAGTGTGGGCTTGCTCATGGTGCAGCATGCGGCACGTCAAGTTTGAACTAACATTTCCACTAGCAATTGATTTCATTTTCATTTTAATTTAAAGTATTTATTTTTTTAAGATTTATTTTTATTGTTTTTGACAGAGAGAGAGAGAGCGAGAGATACATAGACAGAGAGAAGGGGGAGGGCCCAGAACAGTCTCCATAGTTGTACATCATTGGTTTTTCCACATAGTTTCATTCCACAGGTGGGTACGCGCACGGGGCTGCACAGGGCAGGAACTGGGCTGGGGTCTTGCCTGGTGAGAACTGAACTGGGGGCACTTCCCAGTTCAGCACATGGGTCCACACGGGCCAGGGCCGGGATTCGATCCTCGTCCCCAGGGCTGCGAAGTGAGCGCTTAACCCACTGAGCCATCCCGGCTTCCCCTAAAGTATTAGTTTTTTATTTCTTTTTGCTGGTAGCTTGAGAGGGCTGTTTCCTTGAGTTCCAATTAACGGAGAGTCTACTTACATTTAGCGGACCTCTTCCAATCCCCATGGGTGCCGGTGAACTGAGAGTCTACTCCCTTGCTCCCTGACTTCAGTATTATTGAGCATGCAGAAGCAAGGCTGAATTTATTTGATAATATTCTCCAAATTCAGTTAATTAAATGCAGAAAAATGATAATAAAATGAAGCATTTGTTACTATAGTAAAAAGTTTATTTGAACTGAATTTTTCTCATTTTGGACTGGTGGTTTTGGCATTGAAAATCTGCCTTCCAAATTCACCCACAAACATGTTTCTGTGGAAACAGAGCCACAAATAGAAGCAGTGCTTATTGATTTTCTTCTGGGGTACCACCTGGTTTCTGCAAAACCCTGGAGAGCATATGCCAATTTCTTTGTGTATTTTATCTCCTTTCTCTCCCCTCTACCCCTCCCGTACCCATAGAAGCTTAAAATACTCCCGGCCTATCTATTATTTATCAAAAGGCTAGTGGATTGACTGCTAAAACAAAAAGAATCTGACTTCTGCTTGTAATTGGAGTCCCTCTCCTACGGCCAAGTGCCAGTCTGTTTTTTGGGACCCCCTCCCAGGCTCAGGCAGCCCCTTCACCCTTGGTCAGGTAGTGTTGCATCCAAAATGCCCTTCCTTCAGCCTCTCCAATCTTTGTTCCTACTCTTTTCCTTTCATCTAGGCCCTCCACCTGCCGGCCATGGCTCTCGTCTCTGGTCTCAGCTAATTCCTACCCATCCAACTGATTGCACTTTAGACATTTCTTCCTTCAGAAGCTTTTCCTGACCCCTTCTATAGATTAGGTTAGATGTATCTGTTAAGTATATCTATAGCACCCATAAATGGCGATAATAAGACTTATATTGTATTTTAGAAGATTGTAGAAGGATTGGTTTAAATGAAAAGAAAAAAATGGAATGGTTGTCATAGTTTTCTGTGGCTACTGTAAAAATATAGCACAACTTTGGTGGTTAAACCAATAAACAAACACTTATTCCTTTGAAGTTGTGAAGGTCAGAAGTTCAAAATCAACATTCCTTGCTCCAGGGGAGATTCTGTTCCTCACCTCTCCCAGCTTCCGGTGGCTGTTGGCAATCCTGCTTCCATGGCCATGTTGCCTTCTCTTCTCTATGGATCTCTCTGTGTTCCTCTTATAAGAATATTTGCCATAGGATAATCCAGGATGACCTCCTCATTTTGAGATCCTTAACTAAATTACATATGCAAAGGCATTTTTTTCCAAATAAGGTAAGATTATAGATCCTGACACCTAAACAATATAACAAAAGCAGCTATTAATAATAAGGATAATAATGGTAGTGACTTGTTTACACAGAACTCCTACATTTTTTTCTTGAGATTTATTTTATTGAGAGAGAAAGTGAGAGATAAAAGAGGGGAGGGCCCACCAGACCAGTCTCCATAGTTGTACATCATTAGTTGTGACGTGGTTTCGTTTCACACAGGTGGATGCGGGGCAGCATGGGTGGGAACTGAACTGGGGGCTTCCTGCATCAGAGGTGAGAACCTTCCCTGCTGAGCCACCCCAGCAGTTACCAGCTGCACCACAATTCAGCATATGGGGTTTTGCACAGGCTCGGGCTGGAAATGAACCGCGGGCCTTGCAATTGTGAGGCAAGTGCTCAACTGCTGAGCTATCCCAGCGTCCCTGACAAAGAACATTTTAGGTTAGTGTCTACCTGTGTGGACTGTGTCGTGCTAATTCCCAGATCAGTGACTTCACTCCTGCTGTTGTGTTCACTTGACTCTTGCTATCTTTATCTTACCCGTTCTTAAAAGTTCGGCTCAACGCTAACCTCCTCTACAAAGCCTACTTTAATCAGTAGAGTCGCAAATAAAGCACATATTAATACCATTTATCAAGAGCTTTCAACTTGCCAGGCATGGTACAAAGAACATTAATTTCCCAACAGATACCCCACAGTTCTTCCTTCTTTTGACATGCTATAACATTTGTATCTCTACCCCCATAAATGCTATTTAATTACATACTGTTCGGTATACTCATTGTAGGCTATGTGTGTAGCCTATTCTATATAAATCTTTTATGATATATACTACTTTTACACTGTTTTATTACTACCACTACTACTATGCCTAACATTCATTAGAATACTTACTACCATGGGCTAGGAACCAAGCTAAGTACTTACATTTTCTCTTTTAATCCTCAAAGCAATTTTGTAATATGTGTACTTCCTTTTTCTCATGTTTCAAATGAAGAACACAATTTTTATAGTTAATTGTTCATCATCTATAGGTGATAGAATCAGAATTTGAGCCAAGCTATCTAACTTGTGATATCACAAAAACTTATATTTCAGCTTATAGATTTGCTACTATCTCATGTAAGGGACTTGCCTTCCCAAGAATGTAGGTAGATTTGTATCTTCTCAAGGCTATACTTCTGCTTCCTAAAATGTTTTTTTATGATCCTGAGTCCTTAGAATGACTTCTGCTTTCTAAAATTGTCTATTATGATCCTGAGTCCTTGGAATAAAAGTTCTGTCTTGTCTTGTTTTCAATGTACTGGATGATTTAAAGGGTTCTTTAGGCATGGCTATAAGTCTGGTCCCTTAACAAATAGGTGACAGCTCCAAAATTCTTTGCAATGCAAATATTGGTTGCGAGACTCAGCTCAGAATGACACAATTTGTTCCCTCATCTCCGTGCCCACCCCACCCTATTAAGTCTGTCCTCATCACAGGTGGGAGTCAAGAAAATCAGCATAAATTATTTTCCTTCTTGATGTTGTAAAGGTCATTAAATTAGGTAGCATTAATAGAATCAATAAAAGGCTGAGAACTGAAAGACTCTTCAAACTCTAAAATAGAGGGAGAGAATTCCATGATTGCTCAAGTATTTCTAGGACTACTTCACTATTCTTTAGCAACAAAACCTTGCTTTCCCAGAACCATGTCCACATAAACTGATTTGATAAAATTTCCTTGCCATTAATCTCATTCATTAAAAGGAAAAGATTAAAAACAATTTTTTTTCTCAAAACATCCTCAGTCATTATTTTCATCTACCAGCTTAGCAGGAAAACAGAATTATGGATTTTAACATAACACAGAAAACCACCATTCTGTTTTCTCCAGTTTTGATTTTGGTTTAGTTTGTTAAAATTCAGTTAGTTATTTAGGGATAATTTGTGTCCTGTTTCTCTACAATAACAGTCATTTTTTAAAGAAATAAATTTAAAATTTCTCTTTATCTTAGTAAAATGATTAAAAAATTCAATTGTTATGTACAAAGTATCAGAAATATCTGTTAAAATTATTAAACTAATCTGGTAAATAAAACAAGTAAATTCATTTTTTTAGAAATGGTTACTTCCTCAAGTGGGGTTTAGAAATAAAACAATGACCTATTTTCTCATAGTAGTCATTCCCTTCTAAATGGTGATGATAACAATAGTAAAGCATTGTTTATAAGAACTCACAAAGTGAAAACCTGCTCTTAGAATTTTTCATCTTTACCACATTTGATCTTCACAATAGTTTTATGAAGAAGCCACTATTTTTATGCCCAATGAACTGCTAAAAAAAATTAAAAAATTAGAGAATCATGTAATTTTCCCAAAGTCATACAGCTAGTAAAGGATAGTCAGAGGATGCCAGCATAGCTCAGCCATTGAGTGCTTGCTCGACAATTGCAAGGTCTGGGGTTGGATTCCCAGGCCCTGCCGGTGCAACCCCCCATGCTGAACTGAGGCACAGCTGGTAACATCCAGGATGGCGGTGAAGGTTCTTGCCTCCCATGTGGGAGGGCCCCGGTTCAGTTCCCTCTCTGCGGGGCCCCACGTCTACCTGTGTGGAATGAAACCATGTCACTACTAATGATGTACAACTATTGGGACTGCTCTGGGCCCTCCCCCCTTCTCTCTTTCGCTATCTATCTGTCTCTATCTCTTTTTCTCTCAAAAACAATAAAATAAATTAAAACAAAAACAAACAAACAAAAAAGATAGTCAGTATTTGGCTCTACACAGCACATATAAAGTGCACTGCTACATACCAACAATAATTGCCAACACTTTGTTCTTTATGAGTAAACATTCCATAAAAATGACAGTGTGACAATGCTGAACTTTATCTGAGCCCTCTGCTCCTGGGAAGCAATAATGGTTAAGAAATCCTTCCCACCCTTTAAAGACCACCCTGTGCTGGTGTGTTCTGAGGTGAGACCCACTCCTCTCCACCTCAGGATTCCCATATACTCTAGGATGACTCCCTTGCTTACTTGCCTCTAAACACCCACAGGCCTTTTTCCCTTTTCTTTGAGACCTTCCTCGTTCATGAATATTCCCCCTGTCATGATAGTTTACATGAAATAATCTCCTTGTCCAGTATATTTGTCTTTCACAGTTTGGTGCTATGAGCTGGATAGGACCAAACCTCGCTTTGGATTCCTGTTCACTCTGCCCAGGTAACATGGCCCCCTGGAGCCCTTCCTTCTCTGCTCCTGACTGGTGATTGGTGGGTCTGAGTCCTGGTCCTGTGCTATGGACTCATGCCCATCGGTTCCCTGTAAGCATTTGGCTTTGAGACTTTTTGAATACACACTTGATTTCTGGTGCCAGCACTCTTGGTTTTGTGGTCTGGCCATTTGGTGGTCTCTATAAAGGAAGTAATGGTCTATAGGGATCTTACCTCTGTCCGGTGAAAGATGACAGAGACAGTGGTTTGTTAGTCTTTTCTGTTTGTCAGCTTTGAGTGCAAATCAATTAAGAACTTGTACCCACTGGGAAGAGAACAGCTCTTTGTAAACAAGTATGTTTTGTATTTGTGTGTTCATGCTTGACCTGTGACTGACATTTTAGAATTTAAAGCTACATATGCTTCTTTCTCTCTTTTTATCTGTATATTTATATCTGTCATTCAAACAGGTCTTTACCTTTCATTGTGTGAGTGTATAATATTTTTCCTATCTCCAGGTGATATCGTCAAATTGAATTATAACATCTCTTTAAGGAGTTCTGTTTGGCTTAGAGGTAAATTATGGCATATACAAATTGAATATTCCTAAAATTTTCAGAAATTAAGGAAATTGAACTACTAAGGCTTTCAACGTGCCAGATTTTAAGAGTATTCTTGCAAAAAAACCAAAACAATAAACAAATCAGAAATATTTTATTCATATTTCAAGTTTATATAATTTAGGTACACATTTAGCAAATGAGAGTTGTTTAATAATCTTGGTTTAATAAAAACAGCTGTTTTTTCTGTCAGTATTAAGATATAATATACACATAGATTTGTATTCTATTTACATAGTCCAAAGTAATAATCTTTCGGCATGATTCCTGTAGGATTCAAGATGAGTCTCTTGTTTATCTGTCTTTGGAAAATCAAGCCCTCCCACCTCCCTTGTTTTTTGAGACTTTCCTTATTAATGAGTGTTTTTTATATTGTAATGGCTTGAATAAAATCATGCCCTCAATTGTTCTGTGCACTTTGTCTTTCATATAACTTATAAAATTCTCATAACATTATAAAGTAATGTCATCATTCATTCTCATTTTGCAAGTGAGAACATTACATTTCAAAAACTTAAGAAACTTAATCAAGGTCAGACATCTAGTAGTAGATGAATATTTGCTGATTTTAGAGGCTGTGCTCTTAGTCTATAATCTATATATCACCATAAACAAGTCAAATTGTTCTCTGTGTATGTCACATTCAATTTAGGAGTGAAATATTCAATAACTTCCTAAATTGAAGAGGAAAGTATGAATATACCATAGTTTCTTTAAGCTTAAGACCAGAGCCAAAGTTCATCACTTAATGGATGTTCACTGTTGTGAGCAGAAGAAATTAATTGCATTATTAAATATATTATTAGTATAGGGACTCTATTGAACTAAGTTTAAAGCACACTGCCAGTCCAATAACTACATATACATTAATGGGGACAGAAGGCCATTGAATTGGAGCTCTCTTGAAAGATTGCCCCACATACTTTGATTGGGTTCTGGATAGAAGAAACCATCTCAGGTTATTACATATCAAACCCATAATTTTGTGTGTTAATTTTATTATTTCATACTATTTTAATTGTTTGTAAAGGTTGGTATATCACCCCTTCTAAGAATGCCTAATTCTCTCATATTTTTTAGTGAGTCTCTTGCTTTCTTCTCTAAATATTTTTGCAACATACTCCTAGACCACATTGTACTTTTCATCTCTAGTTCTCTTAATATATTTTTCCCTCTGAGTGAACCTGAACAAATAGAACACTAAGCAATCAAGATGCTACTTTGAAGAATGGCCCTTGCATTTTTGACAACGTAGCATTCTAAAATAATTGCTGGAATGCTCTGCCACTCACAAATTACTGTCTTGGTGCTTTTAACATAGAAGAATATGCACATATGATGCTATTCTAAGATGAAAGCTACAGTTTGATATTGTATTAAAAATAACTTTAACTTGGATCCAGTCAATTTTACTGCACTCTTATTCAAATTATCTGCTTTTAAGTACAGAAGATTGAGTACACCTCATAAAATATGGGGGGAAAACCATAATGTCTTAAAGAAACCTGCTGTTGTTTAGAAAACTGCCTGAACAATTCCCATCTGCAAATGATTATTTATTACTTAGCTATTTTTAGATTTTTTTTTTCTGGATGCTTTGCTCACGGTAGCCTCTGGGTGCATTTGCAGAGTTTAATAATTAGCTTTCCCATTATAGCTTACACACAGCATAGAAGACAGCATAAACACAAGATACATTCACATACATCAGCACATATTCACATGCAGAGAAATAAGCAGATGAGGGTAACTTTTATCCAGTTTATCAGCTGATGTTATTTAATTTTCCTTAAAAACCAAGAGCAAGAAGTATCTAACAAAAATCAAGGAGCTGCTTCTTTGTTCAGGGATTATGGTTTGTTTCTGGGCCATGCCCATGTATCTATAAGCTTTTTAGGAGACTATGAAATGTTTACACTCTGAAAATGAAGTTATTAGCTCTGACATACAGAACAAAAAACAAACCATCAATATTGCAGAATTTTACTTTAACATTTTCTACTGGTCAGCTGCAACTCAATTGTAAAATAGTTTCCATAACCTCTAATGTGGAATTTGTAAGCATTTTGAGTATACTAAATAAGATGCTGAAAAGATCCTCTATATAAGTAAGAATTGCATGGATTTTCCAAGATCTTAAAACCACCTGGCATATTACTATTAAAATTAGTGCACTGGACTTGTGTTGGTGCCTCTTTAGAAAATGTCATTCCATCCAGGCTCACATGATACGGTAACTACCCTTTGGAGGATATAGTTGACTTGATCAGTTAAGCTGGTAACTTGTAACTTGAGTGGCCTGATTTATAAAGAAGAACTAAATAAACCTCATATCTCCTTTTAGAAAATTTTAAGTATGTGAAAGACTTTTAAATTGCAAGACCATGTAACAGTGGGGCTACATTAACCATTATCAGCCCACCTGCATGGAGATATTACAGGAAAGTAGAGACTCATTGCTGAGAAAAAAGAGGAAGACGGGGAGAAGATACTTAGGTCTAGATCTAGATATACGGTATGACTGATTCTCTGGTCTTGCTCAATCTTGGTTCTTCAACCCTTTTCTGGCCTCTTGCAAGATCTGACAATATCCTTATCCAGTTGGAACAGAGGACAGCACATCCTGCCTTTTGGAGAACAGGCAGTATGCCAAACCAAGGGGAAGAACCTGGGGACTACAGTCCCATCACAGATCAGGACTGCGGGGAGAGCAGGCATCAAGACCTCTTATGTAAATGTGAAGGGTACTCAGCTGACAAACTGTGAACACTTCCCTCTGCCCAGGGCTATCTGCCTGTCCCTCAAACAGCCCACCTCCTGTTCATTCTCAGGCACTTAGAGGAGTGAGAAGCCTGACAGTGGGGACTGAAGGAAAGAAGAAGGGAAATGCCTTTCTGGGATCCCAGCTTGGAATGATTAGGTAGTGGAATACAGCATTGAATTATCTGAAGACTCTTGGCGATGCTAGGATAGATCAACAGGTTGCACGCTTGCCTTGTAACCGTGAGGTCTGGGTTCAATTTCCAGCCCCAGCTCTTGCAAACCTATATGCTGAACTGAGGTGCAACTGGTAACCGCTGGCATGGTGGTGAAGTTTCTTGCCTTCTGTGGGTTCCTGCCCTGTG
This sequence comes from Craseonycteris thonglongyai, assembly GCA_004027555.1. NCBI lineage: Eukaryota > Metazoa > Chordata > Mammalia > Chiroptera > Craseonycteridae > Craseonycteris > Craseonycteris thonglongyai. Next base: position 23,586 of record PVKE010006608.1, on the reverse strand, counting down.
TAGCCCACATTCACCTGTGTGGAGTGAAATTGTGTTACAACTAGTTATGTATAACTATGGAGACCGCTCTGAGCCCTCCCCCATTCTCTCTATCTCTTTCTCTCTGTCTCTCTCACACACATACCACCACCACCACCACCACCACCTTCTCTCAAACAGTAAAATAAATCTTTAAAAAATTGTATGAAGACTCTTGCTCATTCAATGCTATCTGTTCACTAGCCCCTTTTGGGAAAGCCTTTGCTATCGAACTACTGATGTCCACATTTTCAACTTTTAGACCACATCTGCTCATACTCTAGCTGACAGTTTTTGTTTATTGGCCATGGGTCTTCACACAACAAGCTTTCGTGTCATGTAGGTCTCAGCTCAAATGTCACCTTCGTAATGAGGCCTTCCTTATTTACTCAAAGCTGAAGTTGAAACCATTTTCCCTGACCAACTATTACCCTACATTATTTTCCTCATGACAGCTATCATTGTCTGCAATAACCTTGTTTATTTAAGAGCAGGGACCTTGTCTTTGATTATCATTACTGCTTAGTACTTTGATGAATGCCTGAGACAAAGAATATGCTCGATAAAATTTTGTTGGATGAATGAACAATTAATACAACTGTAGCCCCTCAAGCGATCCAAGAGTAATTGCTTTAGTTAAGTGTTTAATTTTTCCCTCCAAAGAGTGCTGTAAACCATTAAAATTATACTGTAAATATCACAAGTTTACTTTCAAGTGCAAACTTTTTATAAGAAATTTGGAAGAGACTCTTTCTAAAAACCATTGAAATGAAATGGTCAGTTTTTGCACTCCAGTGTGACCTTTGGAAATGTCCGTCTATGATTTTGTGCTCATTGAGACTGAAAGCTGGTTTGTCGACTGAGAAATAAATGAGAGGGACTTCTGGAGTATATAAAACCCGACAGGTGAGATGCTGTTCTCAGCAGCCACTGATTGGAAACCATGAGTTAGCATCCTTATGAAACTCATACTCTCAGCTTTGTTCTTCTTTCCTTTTTTTGTTCTAATGTATGTCAGTTCGGCCAAACCCCAGAACTGTGTTTCCATCTTCAGCCAAGAGTAGAGAAAAATGAGCAAAGAACAGACATAATGTTGGGTAGATTTCTTAGCAGATCTGAACCCAGTAGACATCGATTTTATTTTTATGAGAAATCCTTCCTACAACTATAATCATGGCTTTGGAAAGATGTGCTGGACAGGGTCTCTAACACTTCCCCAGATCAGAAGGGTGTTGGTCTGATGAAGGAGAGGTAATCAGAGCTGTGATGGGTGTTGGCAGCCCACAGGAGGCGTCTAGACATTCTTCTGCTGCGGAGCAGAGGCCTGCCATAAGCCGTAAGCCACGGCGATGCCTTGTCTCAGGGGTGAAAGATGTTGCTCAAAATCAAATGTAAGAGAACAGACTCCCGCCTGCCTTCTGATCATTGACCATATTTAAAGCAGTCTTCTGAGAGTTTGGAACACATTTTTGGCAGGAAGTATACCATGCCTCTTTTTATAAAGAGACCCACTTTTAGGTAGATGGGAAAAGCTCTTAGGCATGTACCATTAGGAGTTATTGCTGAAGACACCCTGGTGGCAGGACCTGAAACACTACTTCATACCCAAGCCTTCCTTGATTCACCTCTGCCCCAAGTTGGCTCCTGATTGGTTGTTGCCAGCAGACAAGACTGTGGTTCTTTTTTATCTGCACCCTGGTTGCTACTTCATTTTAAGTGAGCCTCCACAACTGCCCCATTTTCTAACCACATAGAAAGAAAGCAGAACAAATAGCTAACAGCGTGATTCTATGTCACCTTGTTAGCGGAGATCTGACCCAGTGGATCTCAATGGCAATGTCACCCCACATTGTGTCGCTGTTCAAGGTGGAGTGTGTTGCAAATTCTGAGTTACTTTAATTAAAGAACATTCTTCATTGGTTTGCATTTAGAAAACTAAATCTAAGGTGACTATGGCTATGCCAAGTCAGTTTCACGCACATGGCTCCTGAGCTGCAGTCATAGATGGGGGGGGGGGGGGAAGCGATGCTACAATAGCCAGGAAGCCCATGAATGCCTGTAATGCAGTCTTTTTAGTGGATGACACAGCTGCTAAGCTGGGTTTGCCCAGGGGACTATGTTATGTATGTGAACTACATCTGTCCTGTATGTAGAGGCAGAAAGAGGGTTGAGAATTCTTTCACACAGTGTTTATCCTAGACCCTAGTGCAAACTCTGGGGCACAACATATCTAAGTCTGCTGTCTGTGTTATCTTTTCTTATTCCGTATTGGAGCCTCTGCTGATCTTTGCTGATCTTCACACATGCCATTCTCATTCACTAAGCCTTTACCACGTGGCTCCCTCTGCCTTGAAACTGTTTCTTTCTAGCCTCCATTAAGTGCTTCTCCCCTCTGCCTCTTGTGTGACTACTATCAGACACTAAGCAACTGAGTACATTGACCCAGTTCTCACCCTCTAGACTATGAGTGTGCACCGGGACATGTAGCAGCTGCCTAACTCCCCATTGTGCCTATCACAGTGCTGTGATCAGTCAGGAAGCAAGCAACTGGTCAGTGTCTCTTTCCAGGGTTGATGTCTTCTCATTTTAATAAGAAGGGCACATGCTTTGCTGATGTCTTATGACTTAACCAGTACTGGTATGCATAAGATGGAATGGGACCTGGTGGTGAACAGTCTTTGAAAACTTCATTTACAGGGGACACTAGGATAGCTCTGCAGTTGTGCACTTGCCTTGTAATCGAGAGGTCTGGGGTTCGATTCCCAGCCCTGGCCTGTGCAAATCCATATGCTGATGGTGGTGCAACAGGTAAGTGCCCAGGTGACTCGCAGTGAAGGTTTTTTGCCTCCCACGCAGGAGGCCACCGGTTCAGTTCCCACCCCAAGCAGCCCCACACCTACCTGTGTGGAATGAAACCATGTCACAACTAATGATGTACAACTGTGGAGACTGCTCTGCACCCCCCCACTTCAGTCAAACAATAAAATATATCTAAAAAAAAATCCACAAAACAAAACAAACAAAAACTAGCTGAGTGATTCATGGTTATGAGGAATTATGGGCTGCTCAGAATTTCTGCATCCATACATTTGGAACTGGGAGTCGTGGAATCAAGTCCCCGAGGACCTTCACCCTCACGTGCCATCAACACTTTAAGTAAGATAGTTGAGAGGCTGGGGTAAGCCAGAAAAAAAAAAAGTGATCATCTTTGTTTTCTCCCAACACATGCACTGAACATTCTTGGCAACTGGATGCCTCTTCCATTCATTCATTTTACTACTCTTTCAAGGAGATGTCCTGGGTTTTCTGGGAGGAGAGAGAAGTAAACAGAACATTGCAATTCACTAGGGACCATGCCCTCAAAGAGAACAAAAGCATTTATAATGAACTTAATGTGTATCCCACAAGGCCTCCTATCTGCTTTGTACAAAGGGAGACCCGCTGCCCTTTGGTCCCTTCTGTGTAAACAAAGGCTGCAGGGTGCAGTCTGGAACATTTGTACCACCACTGAGAGCATGCAAAGCCAGGGAGAAATTACTTGTTGTAAGATGTGTATTTATTTGGGGGTGGGGAGCTTGAAGAATTGTGATTAGCTGATGACTAGGCAAGAAAACAATTTTTTCCTCTCTAAAGAAATTAGAGTTTTGGGATTGAGACAAGGTGGATTTTTTGTTGTTCACAAGCTAAAGAATCTTTCTACCACTGTTTATTTGTGTGGGTTTCTAGGAATCCTTAAGTAGGAATGTCCAACCTTTTGGCTTCCCTGGGCTGCCTTGGAAGACGAGGGGTTGTCTTGGGCCACGTATGGAGTGCACTGACACTGCCCATGGCTGATGAGCTAACAGGAAGATCGCAAAGAAATCTCAATGTTTTGGGAAAGTTTGCAAGTTTGTGTTGGGCCACATTCAAGGCTGTCCTGGACCACAGGTTGGACAAGCTTGCCGAAGAGGATTTCACAGAGAGAAGTGGAATATTTCTTGAATGCTTTATGATTATTTAAAAGGGCAAAGAGTTTTTTTTGTGAGCGTGTGTGTGTGTGTGTGTGTAATGGGAGCAGGAAGGCTGGGGGCAGAGCGTGCTCTTCCCAATTGGACCCCATCTCTCTTTCAGGATTCAGCTACTCTTGGTCCATCGCAGTGTCATGTGCTCATATGTTCTTCATGGCAACCGCTCTAATTCTCACCGTTCTTTAGACACATCTCTTTTTTCAATCTCTGTTTCTCCCAAATCCAGGTGCTGCTCCATTCTTTACACCCCAGGAACCCCTTCCTCACATTCTCCATCATAGCATGCATCCCCTAGTTTCAGAAGCCATCTATGTGTCTGATGCAGCCATTAGTTTGTAAGGACAAATGGCCATAGAACACCTGGTATTATCATCATCCCTAGGTTGGGGTCTGTCCACATGGCAGAGAGTCAGAAGTTTAAGGCCCAGTTCTGCTACATAATTAGCTATATAACTTTTGGGCTTAGTCATTTTAAGTCTCAATTTCCTTCTTCATAAAACAGTGATAATGATGTGCCTACCATGCAAAGTGTTTTGTTATTCAGATAAAATAAGATAACATGCATGCGAATAACTTAGCAAAGAGCTAGGTACTAAATGGGCACTCCATGAAGGTTACCTGTCTTGATTAAGTTCTCAATAAGTATTTGTTGTATGACCTGAATATCTTCCTGAGAATGGATTTTCCTCAGCTGTATTTGACTGCCTTCTCCACGTGCTTTAGTAATTCAGATTCCTGATACCTAAGAAGTGCAAATACTTATAAAGTCCTCAGGCCTTTTAAACTTTAAAATATTCTCGGGGCTGTGATAGGAACAAACAGTAAATGGTAGATGGAAGCCTAATTCATAAAGTTTTTAACGTGATCCTGTTACAATATCCAAGCTTCAATATAACTGTCATCTTTTATACGTTATTCAACCTCAGTTTTCATCTCCTTGAAAGCATTCTGGTTTCTCCGGATTGATCTCACAAATTGCTTTTGGGAAACTAGTCCCAAGGTCCTGTGCCCTCGGCCCTGCTTTCTGCCTTCCTAAGAAACATCATATGAGGACACAACCTTAAACTTTATTACTGTATTTGCTTTGGTATGGATGAAACAGCACAGTGAGGACATCCCATGGTGGAGCTAACAAGAGGGTTTGGGGCTAGCACAGAGGCTCATTTTTACTTTTTGAGCAGTCCACCCTCCCTACTGGCAGATGAACTACAGTGGGGAATGAAGTGAGACCAAGAGCCTCTCTAGAGCCATGTGAGGCCAAGAGATCACAGGTAAATTGATTCATGACTAAAGTTCAAACTGCACTAGGTGGAATAAATTAGGAAAACCAAGGTTGCACGTTAAGTTTTTATTTCTTTCATGTTTTCTTTTTAGTGACTACAATGTGATTATTTTAGTTATTAAAAAAAAAATCCCCCCCCCCCCAAATCAAACAGGAACTAAAAGCAGTCCTCCAGGTGTCCTTCGCGGCGCCAGCAGTGGCTAGGTGAGTGAGCACAGGACATATCTATAATTCAGCTCAGGAATATTTCTCTTAATAATTAATTGAGCACCACAAAAGGAGGAAGCCCAATAAGGCCCTCGAACAAAGCTGCCAGCTGAGGACTACAGTAGCCACCTCGATGCCAACTGACCCGCCCAAGGTCGGATTTTCCCCAGCAGTCCGGTGTGTGCTGCCACTACTTTCCTGGCCCATCAGGGGGAATGAGGAGAGGTACCTGGAGCAGTGGCAGCCACCTGAACAGCTGGCTGTATGCATGTAAATTTGGCACTTCCCACCATTATCCTTCCTTTTGGTGTTTTTGTGGAAATTGCATATACATCCATGTCCAGGGCATTTCACATGCCAGCCACCCAATAAGCAACCTGAGAGTCCATCCAGGGGAGAGGACTCTGCTTTGGGCACACTCAGCGCCCGCAAGGGTGATTGTGTGTGTGTGTGTGTGTGTGTGTGTGTGTGTTGGGGGGCGGGGGCGGGGGGGAGGGAGTACACTTTGTGTTGTTAAGTAGGTGGTGTTAGAGATCTGACCACAACAGCGACCTCCGATAGAGACTTCCCAGGAGCCAAACCTCTGGCCCAGTTGTGTTTCTATTTGCACCAACAGGTTTAAGAAGGCCTTCTTCCCTCCTTCCAAAGCCCCTTCTCCCCGGCCCCAAGCCCGACTTGCAGCCAGCTCCGAGCCCTGCGCCTTTCTTCCACTCGGACTTGTGCCTCCCATGCACGACCCTTAGCTTGAGCCTGATTCCAGTTTCTGCAGCCCACCCCTTACCTGGGTGGAACACCTGCTTCAAGTCTGTCTCCTCTGCGCCCTAGAGGCCGACCCCTGAGTCCAAGCCGACGAACTGTGCAAGGTAGGCGGAGATCGAGGGGTCTGGGGGTACTCGCAGAAGGCGGGACGGCCCCCGGCCAGGGTCCTCGCCAGAGATATACCGACCCCCAACCCCACAAACCCGTTATGGTGTGTGTGTGCGCGCGTAGGCGCGCGCGCGCCAGGGGACATGTCTAGAAAGTGGGTCAGGGAGAGAAGACACCTAGAAGCACCCTGTTGTCTAGACTGGACCTCCCGTCGAGTTCCCCCCAACCCCAACTTCTCTCGGGGCTTGGGCTCCGCTGTCGGGACCCCATTTCAGCTCCCAAGGGGGCACCTCTCCCTCCGGGATTAGCTTCTCTCCTCCGGGGGAGACAGCCGGGAGCACCTGGAATGGTTCCCAGTCGCTTCCCCGAGTTTCGGAGTCGGTGGCCTGGACGCGAGGGGGCGGCGGGCCGTCGCGGCGTCGTGACTGCGCCCGCCCGGCCGCGCGGGAGGAGCCCCGGGCGCCCGCGGCGAACGCCACACCCTTGGCACGGCCTGGCCCCGCCCCTGGCCGGCGCGCTCCCGGCCCGGGGAGGCGTGTGCTGCTTCCGCACCAGCCCGAGAGAGGGATGGATGTTGGAGGAGGCATTCGGGCTTAACAAGTGATCGCTGCTGTCTAGGATTTTGTTTCTTTTTCGGGGGAATCTTGACTTCCTTTCCCAGTCGAGCGCTTCTGTGCTGAACTCCAGAGGAGCCAGGAGTCTTGAGGGTCTTCCCTGGGGCAGCCCCGATCTCCACCGCTGGGCTCCCGCAGCGAGGACGCTGTGCCCCCTGGCCAGGCAATAGAACTTGTTCCGTGGATATTTTGGAGCGTACACTTGCCACACGGGCGTGATACCTTCTGCCCCCAAGACCATTCATCCCCTCCTCCAGCGGTTGCAGCTTGAGAGGGTAAAATAAAAACCAACCAGGGGATTTTCTTTATTTTTATTTTGCACCTTGCCTGGGAAAGGTGAGTATGATGCCTCTCTTATCTCTCTTCCCCTCTCCTCTTTTGGCTGTTGAGAAACAGTGGACATTTGAGGGATAAATAATATTGGGAATGTGACAGAAGGGCATGAATGGAAGGCGGTTAAAAATAAACCAAGAGGTGGGAGAAGGGAGGTGCAGATGCTGCGCGGCGCTCCAGGGGGCCAACAGTTGTTATTTTCCCACCCCCAGGGCTGGGGTGCCTGAGCCCTGCTTAAGGTGTCTGAGCGGGAACCTAGGTCTGGAGGCGAGGGTGCGATTAAAGATGTCGTTTGCCAACGAGGTGGGGTTCAGATTTAGCATCGTTTTGCCTCATCTCAGACTCACCGGTTTCCTTCCTTTGGGAACAGCTGGTGAACGGGTGTGAATTGCTGCCTTTCCCAACGTTTGGATTTGCATGCATTTTGTGAGCATTTGAGCAACAAATAGGGACTGTATAAATGGCGTGTGCTGAAGTGTATATTTCTCATAGTGTTGGCCTTTCTGATTCTCTCTCTCAGTGTCTCTCTTCTCTCTCTGTCTCTCTGTCTCATTCTCATAAGATTCAGGTACCACCCTAAGACAGTTGCATGAATTAGCACTGAGATGAAAAGAGCTTTGTTGTTGGGGGTGCGGGGTAGGGGTGAGAAGAGGAGGCTTGGGATGCAAAGCTGTTGTTTGGGGGTACAGGGACTGGAGAATTGGTAATCTGCACAATTCTATTAGTTTGATGGTGTTAAAGAGGAAGGGAAATTTCCTTGCAAAGTCTCTCCCATAAAGGCTCCTGGGAGTTGGCTTGAATAGATTCTCCTAACATGAATACCGGTACCTTAAAAAGAGAGGTTCTAAACTAGATTGGTTTGCTGGGTGGATTGATTTTTTTCCCTTTCTTCTACTTTAATAATAATAATAATAATAATAATAATGTTTTCTCTTTTATTTTTTTCTTTCTTTCTTCTTTGTTTTTCTTTTTTTCTTTAAGATTAAGGATAGCAAAGTTGCTGGTAGCCCATGAAAAGGAAGGTGATTTGCTTCTTCAGGGTGGGAGGGGGAGTTAAATAAACCAAAACCAACAAAACTAAGTGAATAATTTGGTGTGGAGTGAAAAGAGGGCAGGTCTAGATCTCCCACAGAGCTGATGGTGAATTAGGTCCTCTAATTCATGAACTTCTGGAAGCAGTTGGACAGGACAAGGGTGTACATAGTGTTCAAATTTACAGGCACTTTGGTTACATTGGGGCTTTATGTGAATTGTGTACTATAACTATTTTGAAGAAGTTGGGGAACTGATCAAACTCTCAGGCTATTTGGCCTGTGAAAGAATTTAAAGGATGTTGGCCTGACCCTCCACAGTGAAAACAGAAATTCAGAGACTCCCTGAGGGTAAACATTTTGGAGAATGAGATGATATTATCAGTCAGAAAAAGGAAGAGGTATGCCATTTGAGATACCTGCAGAGGTGTATTTTCTAGGTTTTGTGTCCCAGACAAGCTCGTCTTGTACCCTAGTGAAATGCGTATGATCGGAAAGATGTATAGTTTCACCTCCTCCCTGCTTGTCACTTCATAAAACTCCATGTGTTTAAGCTGCTAGGCTGACAAGATTCAGCAAGGAGCAGCAGGTGGTCAAGAGATGAATTCTGTTAATGGCTCCAGAAAGTCATTTCTCTTATGCTCCCCAAGTGCTTCCAGTAATAGAAGCTAGTAGATGCCTTGAATTTGGACTGTCATTAGCCTCCCCAATTGTCTGGGTCATTCTTCTGCATTCTTGGGAATCCTGTTGGATAGAGTGAGTGGAAGAAGCAAGAGTAACAGAAGATTGGGACAGGGGCTTTTACAGGTCTAGGCTGGAGAGATGAGTTAGCTGAACCCAGGGAAAGCAAACTAAGGAAGAAGAAAAGCCAAGAACAATACTAAGCAGCTGTGGGAACAGAGCACGCTGCAAGAAAGATGTGATCGTGAAGTGGGAGATTGGAAATGAAGGTGGGCAGAGAGAGAGAGAGAAGGGGAGAAGGGGAAAGTTGAGGGATGGATGGAAGTTGTGGATTAGATATGGGAGTGGGGAAGAATGGTAGGCTGAAAACAAAGTCCACACAAACTGAGATTTAAAACATAGGAGATAATTCCTTTAGAAGACTGTGGGAGGAAGCAGTGAGGTGAACACAGGAATGGCAAGGAGAGAAGATGATTATTAGAGAAGTAGAAACAGGGATTAGTTCTTAAGCTGTGGGTGGCAGGGAGTGTTCTGGAGTCTGGGGAACAGACATCAGCTGCAGGGATTTACTTCAGGGAGTCAGGAAGTTCCAACTCAATACAGCCCATTGGTGAGTCTCAGAATGTCCTCACGTTCCGTCCTTCTACTTCAGGCAGTGGTATAAGGACGTACACATTTGTGGTGGGTAGAGAGACAATAAAAGCTTAGGTTACTGTCATGTTAGGAATAGCCATCAGTGTTTATTGATATTCATTATGTACAAGGCATTGTGCTAATCCAGCAACATTCACTATCTCATTTAATTCTTATGAAGGTGGGATGGGGAGGTTGCATTATGATCTGCATTTTGTGGAAGAGGTGATTGAAACTTGTTCAAACACTGGAGCCCGGATTGAAGAAAACTGTCATTTTCCGACTTCTGTAATCCTGAATCAAGATAGAGAAGGGTGGAAGGGCCCTAAATCCAGAAAGATTTTATGAGTGGAAATTAAAAAAAAATACCTTGAGATCACTGAATGATGGAAGCAGCTGTCCAGTGACAGCATTATTGTTGTGGAATGATGACAGTGACAGTGAGAAGTAAGACCTGGCGTTAGTGAGAGGAAGGCTTGAAGGAAGAACCATGTGGGTTGAGAATGTTTGGAGGAAAAATAATTGAGTTACCATGAAAACAGACTGAGCTGAAATCATATCCAAAGAAGAAGGAAAGACGGGTGTTTAGGGAGAAGGAGATTTAACAACCTGCCCCATACGCCTTGGACCTTTAAGGTGGCTTGGTGCTTTCTATGGTTTGCTCCAGGACAAGAGAAAGAAGTGCATGTGAAGGAAGCGCTCAATTGGCTCTTTGTGATTTGATTCTTCTTTTTATGTTTCTCCTGTGCTTATTTTCCTTCCTTTTTCAGGTGAAGTGCTTCTTCTGCATGATTTTAGCTGAAGGATGCGCTGCGTGTCCTTGATTTCTATGGAGACCTCAGGGCTGGGTTTGCCTCCGCCGACACCTCATCTTGCACATTCTCTACCTCCCAAGGTCTTTGCCTCTGTCAATAGCTTGGCATTGCCCCTGGGTCCAGGGAGCCTGTGATGAACCCACCAGGAGAGCCTGGGGAATCATCCTGATTGGTTTGAGCAGCCATGGCTGGACATACTTCAAGTCTCATGTTAACGTGGGTCAAGCTGTCACTAGAAGGCAAGTGCTTAGACTAAAGGCTTATTTGCATTTTATTTCAATTTGATGACTGAGCTTTGGACAGTTTCCATGGCAAGAAAATGTATTCCATTTTCTAGGCACAACTGCTGGCTGTCAGCTACTTGCTGCCTTTGACTCTGGCAGCCTCATCACCAACCAAGTCCTAGACGTTATTTCCACGTTTGAACAGCCACCGCACAGCAGGGGTCTGGGAGACCTCTACACTTCTGACTTAGGCTGGAGAGCGCTAGGCCCATTATCTAGACCCGCCAAGCTCTGGCGAGCAATGCAGCATCCCTGTGCTGATTTAAAAACAGAAAATGCAAAGTCGGACTGAAAATATCTCGAGTCTTCCAAGCAATCTGCTGGAGGGTTCCAAACTTACCTTCCTCTGGTGAGAGAAGCAGCTGCCCTATTTTTGTGTTTCCTTCTTCTACCCCTGGAACCAGCCATTTCCCCTAACCCACCACCATGGAGGTTGCAATGGTGAGTGCAGAGAGCTCAGGGTGCAACAGTCACATGCCTTACGGTTACGCGGCCCAGGCCCGGGCCCGGGAGCGGGAGAGACTGGCTCACTCCCGGGCCGCTGCGGCCGCCGCGGTGGCCGCAGCCACGGCCGCTGTGGAAGGCAGCGGGGGCTCTCACCACCACCACCACCAGCCGCGCGCCTGCACGGCGCACGACCCCCAGGGCAGCCGCGGGAGTCGCCGGAGGCGGCGCCAGCGGCCCAAGAAGAGAGCCCAGTCCCGGCCCAGCGGCTTCCCGCGTGGCTCCGAGCTGATGCCCAGCGGCTCGGAGGAGAAGATCCTGCGGGAGCTGAGCGAGGAGGAGGACGAGGAGGACGAGGAAGAGGAGGACGAGGACGAGGAGGAGGGCGGCTTCTACTGCAGCGAGGACGACCACGGGGACGAGTGCTCCTATAGCGACCTGCTGCCCCAGGACGACGGGGCTGGCGGGGGCTACAGCTCCGTGCGCTACCGGGACTGCTGCGAGCGCGTGGTCATCAACGTGTCCGGCCTGCGCTTCGAGACCCAGATGAAGACGCTGGCCCAGTTCCCCGAGACGTTGCTGGGGGACCCGGAGAAGAGGACTCAGTACTTCGACCCCTTGCGCAACGAGTACTTTTTCGACAGGAACAGGCCCAGCTTTGATGCCATCTTGTACTATTACCAGTCGGGGGGCCGCCTGAAGAGACCCGTCAATGTGCCCTTCGACATCTTCACGGAGGAGGTGAAGTTCTACCAGCTGGGAGAGGAGGCCCTGCTCAAGTTCCGGGAGGACGAGGGCTTCGTGCGCGAGGAGGAGGACCGAGCCTTGCCGGAGAGCGAGTTTAAGAAGCAGATCTGGCTTCTCTTCGAGTATCCGGAGAGCTCCAGTCCAGCCAGGGGCATAGCCATCGTCTCGGTCCTGGTCATCCTCATCTCCATCGTCATCTTCTGCCTGGAGACCTTGCCCGAGTTCAGGGACGACCGGGATCTGGTCCTGGCCCTGAGCGCCGGCGGCCACAGCGGCGTGGCCAACGACACCTCGGCGCCCCACCCGGAGACGTCGGGGCACACGATCTTCAACGACCCCTTCTTCATCGTGGAGACCGTCTGCATCGTGTGGTTCTCCTTCGAGTTCGTGGTTCGCTGCTTCGCTTGTCCCAGCCAAGCGCTCTTCTTCAAGAACATCATGAACATCATTGACATCGTGTCCATCTTGCCTTACTTCATCACCCTGGGCACCGACCTGGCCCAGCAGCAGGGGGGTGGCAACGGGCAGCAGCAGCAGGCCATGTCCTTTGCCATCCTCAGGATCATCCGTCTGGTCCGGGTGTTCCGGATCTTCAAGCTCTCCAGGCACTCCAAAGGCCTGCAGATCCTGGGGCACACCCTCAGGGCCAGCATGCGGGAACTGGGCCTCCTCATCTTCTTCCTCTTCATCGGGGTCATCCTGTTTTCCAGCGCTGTGTACTTCGCGGAGGCGGATGAGCCGACCACCCACTTCCAAAGCATCCCAGATGCGTTTTGGTGGGCCGTGGTGACCATGACAACTGTGGGCTATGGGGACATGAAGCCCATCACTGTGGGGGGCAAGATCGTGGGGTCCCTGTGTGCCATTGCCGGTGTCTTAACCATTGCTTTGCCAGTGCCAGTGATTGTCTCTAACTTTAACTATTTCTACCACAGAGAGACTGAAAATGAGGAGCAGACACAACTGACGCAGAACGCAGTCAGTTGCCCGTACCTCCCTTCTAATTTGCTGAAGAAATTTCGGAGCTCTACTTCTTCCTCCCTGGGGGACAAGTCAGAGTATCTAGAGATGGAAGAAGGAGTTAAGGAATCTCTCTGTGCAAAGGAGGAGAAGTGTCAGGGAAAGGGGGATGACAGTGAGACAGATAAAAACAACTCTTCTAACGTCAAGGCTGTGGAGACGGATGTGTGAATTTCATTCTTCACCTGCCACAGTCCTGTTGCCCCCGACCCCAGCATCTCCAAATATATTTATGCATAGAGAGTGCAGTTATGAAAATGAAATATGCAAGTGAATCCAATGCATACAGTACTACACCATTTAATGGGTATACGTGGCATAATTGTTACTAAACTTATATCACATGTCAAATAAATGATACATCTTGGAGAAGAGGGAGGCTTACATAGAAGCAAATTGATCTTTATATTTTTTATGAGAATGCAAGTATTTTGCACATTAACTGGAATAGATGTTAAAAGTAAAGCTGGTTCCGTGGAGAGAATACGTTATGTGTGTGTTTGTATGTGTGTGCTGCGCGTGTGTGCGTATGTGTCAGTAAATTGTCAACATTGTTAGTGATCATGCAGTGATGGGAAAAGTTGGCATTTTGAAGTATTTACTATGTAAGAACTAATGAATTTGAGCAGTTATTTACCAGTGCTTTAATAGCATCTTGTGTCTTTGGATTTCATAGTTTTTTAAAAATTGTAAGAATTACTGTGTAGAAAAAAAAAAAAGAAAGTAAATTATTTAATAGAATATAGGTCACAATTTTATCTTGAATTTAATTAAAGTTTATTTTTAACTGGAAACTAACTTTTAAAAAGGCTGCAAGGGCCTTTAGAAATTGATTATATTTTATTATTAATTTTGGGAAGAGGTGACAGCAAATGCCTAACAATATGGAAGAAATGACACCGGCGAAAATGTAATAAGTTTTGTTCACAGGTACCAGGACTGGAATTTTTTTTTTTTCCTTTGCACTACTTTATATGCTGAAGATTGAGAGAGACTTCATACTGTGAATGTTTACTTGATGTAACAGTTCAATGACAATCATTGGAAGAATGATTTCTTAGTCTTACTTTATTGTTCTCTTCTTTTCTTTGTGTGAGACTAAGGGCCCCACAGATAACAGCACACAATTCCATTCTCTTTTTAAGTCTGAATAACTGATATGCAATGGGACTATGGAGTCAAATTTAGCAGCTGAACCTTTTGAAATTGGTTTGTGACAATGCTGTTTCTGAAATCATAGAATTTTAAACATTCTTCTGCCTTTAAGTCCAGAATAATTTAACCCCAAAGCTAATGCATGCAAGAGAAAGAATTCTTGAAGAAATACGGTGTCCAGCAGCAACAGTGATTATGGCGTCAGAGCTTTCTATTAAATGTATAACATAAGCGCTAGATTTATTCAATCTATTTCTTTGTGCAAATATGTAAGAGTAGAATGTGGGAATTCACCTTGGAATTTGGCATTCTGTTTGCTAAAATTGGTGTAAGAAAAAATTGTGTCAAAGCATGTGGTTTCAACATCACCATCATGATTATGTCAAAGAATTTTATGACACATATAACTCAAAGTATAATATTCTAGAATGTGAGGTAACAGCTAGTGACTGGACTTGCACTCTTAAGTCATAATGAGATATGTGTTAAGCAAACTCAGAATACTTGAGAGGCCTTATTCTCCAATAGTTCTTCAACTTCTGTTCATAAGATGGTTGTCCTGAGGTTTGGTGAAAAAAACAATACTACATAGAGTATCTCAATACATAATAAACTCTGACCACTTTAAACTTAAAAAACAAAACAAAACAAAAAAACTTATAACCTTCTCAAGCTTTTTAACCCCTGGCTGTCATTTGATAATAATATGAATGTTTCCTCTCTTTTAATGGTATTTGAAATTCAAAGTAAATTCAGTGTTAGGCTTAAAAGCAAAGCAATTTTCTTCTACTCATTACTTATAGAGACACACCTCTTGAGAACACCTTTGGAAAATGAAGAGCAGCCAGCAGACAAGTTGATTAAATGTGTAGACCAAAAATCTCCCCTGGACAACAATGACAAAACAAGGAAATATCACCTTATGACAAGACTTCAAACATGGCATTTTAATATATTTTATATTAGAAGCAAAATAACATAGAGTAACTATAAAGCTGTTTAGGTTGGTCACCATTTGTTTGGTAAAGTCACGCAGTTAAGCTCTGCACCCCCGTTTTCTTCTTGGAAAAAAAAGGGGTGAGGCACATAAAGTCTTTGTTACATCAGTTGTCATGGGAAAAGAAATGAGAACAGGTAAAAACTCTGAAATGTCAGGGTCCATATAAATGTCTGATTTTATGCCTAAGTTGCTTAATCTTTCTCTAAGAGAAAAAGAGATGTAGAGCCTATGAGTTACATCTGCTTCATTAGGATGTTGTGAAAATCATGGGTGATTCTTTAATTTTGAGCTCCTTGCAAGAAGTTGGTTCGCAGACACAAGATAGACTATCATTGAATAATTGCTGCTGTTTCTTTATTTTGGAAAAGATTACAGGCATGTTATGATATATATGTGTGTGTGTGTGTGTGTATATATATATGTGTGTGTGTGTATATATATATATATATATATATATATATATATATATATATATATATGACTTAGAATAGCTTTTCTCAAGCTTTTAAATCCCTGGCTATTATTTGATAATAATATAAATTTTACCTCTCTTTTAATGATATTTGAAAGTCCAAACCATCTATCTTTTGCTATCCTCAACTAGGTCAGAGTATATCTTAAAATAGTTTAAATGCTCTCCAGCATTGGATGTTTGTTAAACATTCTATAATAGCAATAGCAATGATCTAGCTATGTTAGGAAAGGGAAAATGTATTTCATTGTTCATACAACACTTCCTTTTTAAATCTGAAAATTTATATTAAATTTAATTGACATGTGTTAGATAATTCTGAGAATCCAGGAAACATAGTCATTTGGGGATCCTGGGGTTTTCTTTTATCTTACATGGTTTCCTTAAAGGTAAAAGAGTCAAGAAGTGACAGTCATGGGCTTCCAAACCAAATATTAGTAGGTTATCACTAAATGTATGTTTGTTTTTTCCTGCAAGATTCATTGATTTTAGGATATCTGGATTTTGTTTTCTTTTTAAGATTTATTTTATTGTTTTTGACAGAGACAAAGAGAGACAGAGGCAGAGAAAAGGGGGAGGGCCCAGAGCAATCTCCATAGTTGTATGTCATCAGCTTTCAACATGGCTTCATTCCACACAGGTGGGCAGGGGCCACATAGGGCAAGAACTGGGCTGGGGGCCTCCTGAGTGGGAGGCGTGCCCCCTTGAGCCAAGGGCTGAATTGGGGGGGGGAATGGGGGCAAGAACCGAAATGGGGGCCTCCTGCATGGGAAGCACACCCCAGGTCAGCATATGGGTCCACATGGGTCGGGGCCGGGATTTGATCCTCGGTCCCTCAGGTTGCAAAGCAGGTGCTTAACCCACTGAGCCATCCCAGCTTCACCAGGATGTCTGGATCTTGATTCCCACCTGAGAAGGAAGCATTTAAGCCTCCTGGACTTGTGTAGAGGCATTTCTGTATGTAACATTTTTCTTATAGAGAATGTGTAAGGTAGAGTTCTCTGTGCAGCTGAGGATTTATAGCATTTTTTCAAGTGAAAGGGAGGCAAAATGCTTTAGCACCGTTTGTGAAAATTTGATATTGAGAAGTACGATTCCAGGGACTATTTATAACTCATTTAGGCAACTGTATCTTTTTAGAGGCCACCATACACATTTGGTTAAGATTAAAGAGAAGTGGTCCATTTAGAGATTTTAATTCTTGTCATCTGGGATCCTTTAGTTGCTTTCCAAATGATAATAATGTTACCAAAAGTGTGATATTTGAGGGTCATCTTAATCAGAATCTTTTCAAGGGTGGATGCATTGTTCTCTCTTGCAGATGCTTGAAAAGGAAATGATTATACATAAGTGTTTTAGAGGAGAGAAGAGGACTAAGTATCCCTTTTAATTTCAGTGAAAGGGAGCTAGTGGATGTCTGAGGAATGATGGCTGGCTTGTTGACCACGGGTACATCATTTCATGTTCTCAATTCTCAATTTTGGTTTGTTTAGTGTAGAACAGGAAGGCTACTGGGCTACATGATCACTTATTCCTTCTAGCACCAACATTCTGTGGAGTTGAAGGAAGTATTAGGTTGATATTATATTTTCTAGGTACCTCTCAAATCATACCAGCCTTAATTTTATAGTCTAGTAATAAGAACAAAATACCGTAGTTTTAAAGTCTTACTGTTAGGTTAAGTGCAGCACCAGGAGTCTAAGATGGAGTTTTTAGAATGTAAACTAAGCTCAATGTATTGGCTGTATTGTGAATCTATTTATTCTAATAACTTTTAAAAGCCAGGTACTCGCTTACTAAAAAATAACCCTTCAGTCTCCAGTTGAATGCATATGGTGAAAGTTGGTAAGTAAACATTTTGATTTCTTGCTTTGTTATAGTAAAGTCTTGTCAGTAAACAGAGTGTTCCAACCTGTGCTAGAAAACTCATTTTATGCTTAGACACATGTAGTATTTCACAAGTGCTACTGCTTTCCTTGTCAAATTTGTTTTAAACAGGATTGCTAAGGCTTTGTGAAGAATCTTTTCATTAAGCATGTGTTGAAATAGAATCCAGTAGATGAATAAGAACAAACAAAGAAAAATTCTCTGAGTTAAGATATATATATTTTTTTCATTTTTTAGAAAGTCAACATTAACCAGCGGAAAATTATTTTAAATTGCATTGGAATCACAAACAGTAGTACCCCCACAACCCAAGAGACTCAGAAATGATGTTCTCCATTGTTGATTTGCAGGATTGTGATGCATCTTCAGCACTAACATTGCAGCTAATTCTAGGTAAAGTGGGAAATAACATCTAGGTTTTGTTTACATTTGTAAATGAACATGTAATGTGCTCATATGCACCATGCAGAGTATAACATCCCTCTTTATATGTTTTTTTTTTTTTATTGATACAGTTTAGAATGATTACGGGTTGTCAGTCAATGACAAAGGGGCCTGTTCCAGGAAATCTTCCTGACCCAAAAGTCATTCTGAATTCTACAAGGGACATTTGGTGTGGATGAAAGGTACCTCTTGGTTTTCCTGCCTGCAAAGAAACTTGACTCAAAGCACAGGGTCTTCCCTAACCACTACAGTTTAGAAGACAGTTGTACTCTCTAGTATGGAAATCAACATTTCTGTTGGAAAAAGAGTTGTTGGTATGGTTTGTGTTCAATATTGAAGGAAACAGAGCTGTTTTTTCCAGTAAATGGGAATATGTACTTCTGAAATGTAAATTTATATTAGGACTATGATAGGAATTTTATTTCTGACTTGGTTTTCTGTTTCCATAGCGGTCCCAATTTCTTATAGTATCTCCTTCATAAAAAGTATGCTAATACATATCAGGCCATAGGGCCCAAGATGAGATTCAGAAAATATGGCTACTTTATTTATGGATAAATAAATTAATCCCAGGGCATGAGTTGAGTGCTTTGAAGAACACAGTATATATTAATGAGCTGTGACTCTAGTATTGTCCACCCCTTTTCAGGCCCATGGGTAATGAATAGGAATAGATGTGTGAATCAAATACCGTAATGTGCTAAGTAAGGTATCCTGTAGTTGTCTAGGGAGGAATGTTTTTATATTCGCTGGTCATGGTGTTGCTGGCCTGCAGTTAAGTTTTTGATACATTTGCTTTAACTGGTATCTTGGAGGGAGAAGTTGTATCCAGAGTGAAATGATTTTGATAGTTGATTTACAGTCAACTTTTGCTTCCTGATCTGCAAATTAACTGTTGCATAGATTTTCCATGACATAGTTTCTGAGGTTGACTTTATTCAGTTCAGAACTACTGTCTCCTATTAAACAGCCAGTCTAGCAAATGCAAAATTATAAAAAGAAAACAGTACAGTACAAAGGAATAACAAATACACTGAAACTAGAAAGCTAAGCTAAACCTTCCTGGGAAGCTAAGTCCTTCATGTATATGAGAAGGAAATATGAGGGATTTGGGGCTAAACTTTGTCATGGCTCCTCATCATTAGCCAAGATAACCAAGAGAACTATTGTGGTAGATGATAAAAAGCATAAATAAGTGACTGAAAGTATGTGCAAGTTAACACCTGGGAAAATGATAGAAATGCCAATTTACCTTAGTGGTCTTAATAGTAACCATTGGAAATAACTAATAAATATGGAAAATATACTTTTTTTTTCTTTTTTCTGTTGTTGGAATTATGTGGAAATATACTTGGATTGTCTTTTCATGATTCTGCCGACCAGGGGTGTATTTTTAAAACCAAAGAGCACGAAAGCATTTTCATCCATAGTTTCTTAAGCTACTGATTATTGAGGGGTCAGTTATCTCTTAAATCAGTCAAAGTAGTTAAATGAATAGTTCCTGTGGATACTGACTAAAGCTGTGGCAATGCTGAGTCAAATAATTATATATTTTTTAAAATAAGTAGATTAATATCATGTATCTGTATATTTATGTACAAGGGCTGTTCAAAAAGTATCCAGACATGTAATATAAAAAGTAGAGGCATTTGTGGCTGCGTTTTTTTTTTTCTGGACAGCTCTTGTATATCATATATTTCATATTCTGCCTTTATTCTGTAAAAAGATATATAAACAAAGTGAATGAGCTGAGGTACTGAAAGAGACTTCTTGAAGGAAGTGAGAGTATGTAATTCCCATGCGTTTGGGGGAAATGGTGAGACTTAAGGCTCAAAAAACCTTTCTTTACTCTCTAAGCTGAAATTTTGTGCCATATAACCACAATATTAGGGCTTAGTGCTTAGGGCTAAACACTAAGATATTCCATGGAATCAGGAGATAGGGAGTTTCATTCCAGGGAAGGGTACATTTTTATGTTCTATAGATTATTGAGAAATGTTTCTTTTATTTTACTTTTCACAGACATTATTTCCATTGTATAAAGGATGCATATAATGTGGAAACAAGACTACCTGGCTCCATAGATCTACTTTGTGCTATCTAAAAACACTTACTCAAAGCCACTATCCTTTTGCATTTTTGTTGTAGCTGTTTCATAGGACTTCCTTAATTCTCTTAGGTTCCATTATAGCATTAAAATGTCTCCGGTTATTTATTTATTTTCTGATGAACATTCCAATATTGCTCAGCCTCACATGTAAAACTGTGACATAGTGGAAAAGACCAGGGCTATATTATATGAACTCTGTCCGTGATGGAGGCTACGTTAATTAACATGGGGGATGCATGTTTTTATGGTTATAAACTTAATTCAGTCATACCTGAATAGATGGATGGTTCCCCTGGAGAACACGAATGGTGTTGATAGCATCATCAATTGGTAGAGATCATGATCCCAATGAGGCTTTCATTTGCTATCAGGCAAGTTAGGAAATAATTAATGAAGCTACCACTGGACTGAAATTTAGCAAGAGGTGAAGGAGTCTCTGGGAGATATACCAGTAGCAGGATTTATATTTATTTGTTTATTTGTCATTTCTAGTTGGTGTCATTTTGGAATTACTGTTGGAGGGTGGATTTTAGTTTTTGGATGATTTACCAAATATTGAAATGGCTTTTGATAAGAAACTAGACATTATAAGTTCTACACTATCTTATATCAGCTTCAGGAGTATCTGTAGTTCAATATTTTAAGGAATTAATTTGGAGATTATAATCTATATTTAAAGCTATTTATTTAGAGGTAGATTTATCCCATAAATAATGCTTAATTTATTCATTATTTTTTTGAGAGGATAATGGGATCCCTTTTTCTTCCCTTTTTCTTGACTTTTCCCACATTATATTTAAACTTGTGGATTGTATTTAAATTGGTAGATATTAATGTTTTATCTTTGAGCAAATCAAGAAGAAAGCTTGGCTACAAATTGATTATAAGTTGACAAGATTATTTGATGACACTTTTTGCAACATTTATAATTAATCAGTCTAGAAGCTGATTTTAGTATCTGGGGAAAACAATGTATGTATACCATATCAGACTCTAGATGACAGAGAAGGAATATCAGGAATAGATTTTCCTTCTGGATTCCTAGACGTATTCTCAGAATTCTTGACCTGTTTCCTCCAGGTTTGATCTGGTAAATGAGAAGCTAATAAACTGCTTTTTTTACTGTAGTAACAACATATGAGGAGTATCAGAACTAATTGGGGTGGGGACTGGGAGGGAGGTTGGCAAGGGGCAAAGAGTCATGCCTAACTGAAGTAATTAATTTGATGATGAACATAGCTAGATCATTCTAAAGACTGCTTCATTTGGTAATGCTAACTATTAATTTTTGTTAATTCAAGAAGTCCAGGAAAGTAAATTGATCACTTAGGATTGGTACTGAACTCAGTAGGCATGTGCATGTATAGATCCCAGTATCTGACCTAATTCCCTTTCCTCTTAGTCTTTGAGAGCACTAGCATACAAAACCATAAAACTTGCTGAGAATTAAAGCTACATGTCTTTTATTAAGGATAAAATACCTCTTTCCCTTCAGAGCAAGGGATTCTTTCACATCCTTCGAAAATGACCACTTGGGTACATATGTTTCACTGATATACACCCTCTTCCCCTTACTCTAATGCAGAATGTTAATGTGGTAGTGCATTAAAACTAAAAACTAAGCAACCGGTTGAAGCCCTTGAGAGTGAACATCACTAAGACAGAGCTGAATGGTGTGTTTATGCTAGTTAATTCTGGCATGCGATTCTTAGAAGAGTGGAAAAATCATAAAATCTGTGCAGCATAATTAGAACTCCTTACTGCCTCCTTGCTGATTTAGCTACTGTGGTCATCCAGAGTAGTAGTGTAATTTCACTACTAGAATCTGCACACTTCACAGGCTTCCAGGCCGTGTCAGAAACCATGGAGAAAGAAGGGTTAGATTAGATAAGTAGGGAGGAAGCCACGTACAGTATTTTAAGGTGTGAATCATCTTATGACACCAGACTATTTTTACTCACTCAAAGGACTGTGTTGAATCTTTGGATGGAAGAAGCTCTATTTAGGAATTACGATTTCCTTTTTGTTTGTCAGTGGTTTCATGGTTGGCCATCAGTCTAGCATGGGATAAATCCTGCTGTTATTGCTGAAATGAGCTGAAAATTACATGCTGGAAACGTGGGGGGGTTTTGTTTGTTTTTTTGTTTCTTCTTTTTTTCTGCATTTTAGTTATGAAAAGCTGTTGTTGTGTTACAAGCTTTGTAAGAGAGTTTAGAAAGTCACCCAGTTTTTAAAAATTTTACTGCATCCCTGAAAGAATTTGGAAAGGAAATCAAAGTAGATGATTCTAATATAAGTTCTGACAATGTATACTTGTTCAAAATAGAGTGTTCAAAGGTCTCCTTTTTAGTTTTTATTTTCAATCTGTCTCTGCAGTTATTAAGCCTGTTGCTTTTTTATTTTTAACTGCAGAGATAGACATGTAAAATGCTTGGTGCCCTCAGCTTCCCCCTACCCCACCATATCCCACTCACTTTTGCTTCAACTCGGATCAGAAAAGCTTCTGCCATCCCAGGTTCACAAATTTCTCAGGGAGAGTTTTTCTTGTGTGATTGAGGCATATGTCTACGCATTTTCTAAATCAGGTCATGACAGCACATACCCAGAAAGCTCCTACAGGCACCTGCAATGTGCCTCTGTTCTGTTCTGTTATTATGCTTGGTATTTTCTGCCTGTTACTGAACAGCTGGGATTTTAGAAACAGCTGGATGATTCGTTGCGTATTTTCCATTTTTCCTCCAGATGTTTTTTATTACTGTGTAGAAACAACCCCAGTGTGGAATGAACTAGGAGTATAATAGCAGAACTCTTGCTCTGATGCAAATGTTTTTATTAGGTATCTAATCAAGAAAATTAAGGCCAAACAATTTTGACTATTGTTCACTTTCCAAATATTGCTAGATACACAGTACTCATTCCCATTCCTAGGCAAAGCAGTCGATTTACGAACTTTCAAAATGCCCTTTTCAATACTCCTTAGGCTACTGAAGCTCTGCTTTGGCTGTTACATTTATTTGCTTAAGGGAAAATGTCTACCCAGATGAGAC
The DNA here is from genome assembly GCA_004027555.1 of Craseonycteris thonglongyai. Taxonomy (NCBI): domain Eukaryota; kingdom Metazoa; phylum Chordata; class Mammalia; order Chiroptera; family Craseonycteridae; genus Craseonycteris; species Craseonycteris thonglongyai. Next base: position 488 of record PVKE010006608.1, on the reverse strand, counting down.
ATCACCTGAGTTTTCCGTTCACTGCTGGCAAGAGGAGCTGACAGCAATGGGGCTCTAGTTGTCACACTTGCCACTGAGTCTATTTTTAGATTGGTCCCTTTGTAACTAACATCAACCCTGACTAGAGGGTTGAAATTCAAAGACAATGCATTGTTTCATTCTGACGATTTATAGACTTATACAATTGTTTAGTATTGTGAAAGGGGCAAATTTAATGCAGGTGCTGTTTGTCACTTCCTTGCCCTGGGCTAAAATTAGAATAACAAGGACAGACAGACTTCTTTTCCTTCAGGGAGGATTTTCTCAACAGATGTTTGTTAAGCTCTTGCTAGGTGATGGTTCTGGGCCTGTGTTCCTAATCTCTAAATGCACGAACACTTGAAAGAATCACAGTTCATGTACAAGGATTGGGTTGTGAACAGTTCATTTTTCTAAATAGCAGGATTTTTGTTTAGTATTATTTTAACTCCCCCTCTCCCCACCCCCCC